>CAJNIZ010042557.1:131397-150348 GCA_905231905.1 Symbiodinium pilosum | reverse complement strand
GGGGTGGGGGCGGGGGCGGGGGCGGGGGCCGGGGGCGGGGGCGGGGGCGGGGGCGGTGGTGGTGACCATGGCGCATTACACGATGATGATTACAGAGCCCAACAAAAACACGGCACTGGCAGCAGTAACCTTACCTACACGAGTACCTGCTAGAACAGAACTACTCTGGCCATCTGTCGCAAGAATAGAGGAAACTTCTTTCCATTGCTGAGGCAACTTCAGCTAAGACTGAAGAAAGCGCGAAAGGCCCAGGCAGCTAGCAGCGCCGACTCCCGCAACGTATACTCGACCTGCGCCAGCACTGCAGCAGGGGTTCAAAGACTCATCGAGTCAGCGATACAATCCAAGGCCTTTCTGACAAAGGTAAACGCTTAGGGTGCACTATCAGGCAGTTGGGAGGTCATGTAATACATGAAATTCAGGCAGGCCGGATTTCCAGTGATAAACTCGATTGGATACAGGAACGCAACAAACGGAGAACCACTCGCGGCAGGAGAAGAGGAAAGCCCACAACCCGCCTCCTCATCTGCGCTGTTCCACCACGGACGGTGCCTCCGAAGATTTCAGGTCAAACTAGAGCTACCAGAGCCGCTAGCAGCCGGTTTCGCGTCTTTCAGATTCACCGCTCCAAAGCAGAAGCCACAGGTACTAGAGTTGGGGGAAGTCTCAAGAAGCTGAGTCCCCCTGCGCAGCGCACAATTCTGTGGCGTAGTCATCCCAAGCCTGGGTCACAAAGCTTGGCAAGCGGGGTCGGCAGGCTCAGGCTGTGAAGATATCGGGGGTTGGACTTGCGCTGCAGGCTAAGTTCGTAGCTCTCCGTCGACGCAGCCCCTCGCGAGGCCTTTCGACAGGACCTGTAGAGAACTCGATCTGGAACAATTCCAAAGTTGGGGTCGATGCTTGTGCTGCAAAATACGAACCAACTGGACCTCTGACAGGGAGCCTGCTGGATGCCGAACGTCGATTGGCGTGGGGATCGCCATATCAGCATCATCAGAGGGGCTGTGGGCAAACCTGAAGCCAAAGGATTTGTTCCATCAAGTGTGTACACCATCCAAGGACTCTACTCTTCGAAAAAATGAATGTGCAAGGCTGGACACTTGTTGTACGACAACATGGCTACGATTCCGATATTAGCAGGCTGTGCGCCAAAGCAGCTGGCCAGCAAATCACAAGTTGCAAAAGTCCCACGAAGTCTGCGCAAGCTGACTTGGCACCGGACGGAACCCAGGGCTGCAACGTCGTGGGGGTCTGCACGACCAGTCGGCATGTGATAGACATTTGGGTATTACACATGGAAGCTGCTGACCATGAACGAATGCATAGTGCTTGGAACTGGCCCGTTTATGCACCCCCCAACATGTAGAATCCTTCTTCCAAATAAGTCAGAGAAAGAGCTCTATCTGAGCGCTACCAAATTGGGAAGGGACTCGGGCACTGCCCGCAGGAAGCACGCATGGAAACACCTTCAGGCTTTGGGGTCCAAGGGCCATATCATTGACTGGGAGCTCATACCGTGGATAGAGGAATCTTGCACCACCATTTCTAGCTTATAACTTATACCCCAGAAGCCCTAAGTGGTGCAAGACGTCCATTCGCCGTATTAGACTTTTCATTTCACGCGCCTGACAGCTTATCATCTAAACATCCTTCCTCTTGGCAAGACGTTCCGCCAAATTCTCTGCGCTGATTGTCAGGCTGCCTGGGTTGGCCGTTCAAACCCTGAATTGGATGGGGGGTTTATGAAGATCATTGTCGGTTTCCCACTTCACCAAACAAGCAGCTTCAAGATGATTCAACAGAAATGTGTCCAGGCACCATCTCTAAAATTGGGCCTGTGATGACCCCAGAACACCACGCCCACAGTCAGAAACGACACCAGGAAGTGCTTTTTGGCAGCGCCCCGTCAAATTGCAACCAAACTCCAATGCCATAAATCATTTAGTCTCCCAGAAGAGTCCTGACCAAAAACCCCATGCTGAAGGTCTTTATCCCGAAACAGCCTCCCATGATGCCCCCCTATCAACCCCAGCCCCCAAAGCCTATTCCCCTAAACCCTGTCTGGAGGAAGGCAGCAGCACCTGCAGCTGGCCCGAAGAGCCTGAAGACTTCCTGCTTGAGTTGTGGAGTTTTGGGCCGGTTTAGGGATTTTAGGGTTTAGGGGTTTCGGATGTTCGGGGTTTGAGAGTTGGCTCCACGTCCTTTGTGTTGTGTTGGTTTTGGGGCTTGATGGTTGCAGGGCTTTGGCTTAGGGTCGATCTACAGGTAGTCAGGAAACCACCACACGGCTTCGTCAAGATTTGAATGTATTGCTCTACAAACCTAAAGAGGATGGCAGAGCAACGATGAGGAAATCGGAACGAGGAGCGTGTAGGCATAATGTAGGCAGCTCTGGAGCTTCGGCACGTTTCTCAAGATTGAGCCTGCGTTTATCAGCGTCAGAAGTTCCTTTAAGCACCCTCAACAAACGGTCGATGTCCACCTCTCACTATCCCTCCAGCCTAGATGGTACTGAATGTAATCCCTACACCCCCAACCATCCACCTTCCACCCATAAACTGGCGTAAACCCTAAACCCTGAGTCTATGAACCCTAAGCCCCATAGACCCTGAACCCTGAACCCATAATCTTGAGGCCCGGTAGACATCAAACCCTACACCCATAAACCCTGTAAGGCCTACAGACCCTTTAACCCCTGAACCCAGAAACCCTAACCCCATAAACCCTAAACACTAGACTCATAAATACAACCCCAAGACACCACATCCCCAAAACCCCCAAACCGTTTCGCAAAGGCAGCCCCCAGCCCCGAAGACCCTGCTCCCGTAAGAGCTGTAGACAACAAGGGTTCGGGGTTTCAATCACTTTGAACTGACCTTTGGTCATCCCTACTTCAAGGTCAGAGGGATTTAGAAAGTATGCTTATAATCCCTATAAGCGACACAGTGGCCGCTGTTATCCCCATTATTGACCTTCTACAAGTCCCCCTGACCCGCAAGTAGTACCTCTCGTGAGCAGAGTCCGTGTATATGGGATTGACTCAACACATCCCATCATGTCTGGGCTGATGCGAGCGCAGTGATTTCTAATGGCAAAACGCAGGATGGTCTCCTCTTCACAGCGGCTTAACACAAGTTCCGACTTCAGTTCCGACTTCGCAAGAAATTGCAGTGGTCAGCCCAGATGCATTCCAAAAAAGATGGGCCTTATGGACAAGTCCTGCTAACAAGATGCGAACTTAGTTGGGGGATCACTTTCAGAGAGAGTACACGAGGAACCTTTCTACGCACCCACATTGGAGCCCCTCAAGCTTCTTGTAGTCACCCCTTTGTAATGCCTCGGTCTGAAATGAGCCCGGCATATTGAGAAACCTGGCATGAGCCTTACACACCTTCAGTTCTCTAAGCCTCCTCCTTAACTCCAATGCTCCTGTCCCCTAACTAGAAGCTCGGGAGGCATCAAAATGTCTTCCCAAATACCTTAAGGTCCCAGTTCCTCGTCAGCACCTTCTCGTCCGCGCCTGGTGTTGCTCAGGCAGCGGGCTTGGAGACTCTTGGTTGGGAGCTGGGGGGGAAGGGGAGTTCCCGTCTAGGACCCTGTAGACCCTAGACCCCATGAGGCACAACTCCCAAACCCTTAACTCATAGAAGTGCTTTGATTTGTCCAATCGTTCATTCCCTGCTAGCAACCAGCAAGTTGACCCAAAACCCAATGAATCCCTGCGTACATTTCCAGCTCCAATTTCATCTCCCATTCTCTTTTCCATCTGATTCTCCACTATGGGGGATACTATCCCCACGCAATCCCTATATAACCCATATACTCCTGTACATGCCTGGTTATCCTGGTACATCCCCATATACCCCATATCCCCAAATCTGCAAGCTCACGGGATGATTCGTGGAAGGTGCTTGTGGGCTAGGATTGTTCAGGGCTAAGGGATCAAGGTTCAGGGCTTACGGGTTTTTGATTGGGGCCTAGGCTTCAGAGATTGGGATTTGGGATCCACATTCATCCCTATCAAGGGAGGGACTAGACATCACTGAACTGATATTTCAACCCCTTTCACGTTTTAAGAAATGCAGCCCATCCAACTTCCGAGGCCATCACGGCGCGCGCGCGGTGGCATGCCCACGCTCGCAGTGACCTTCCAGCCCGCCCACTTCCCGAAAGGGATGCCTTTGCGGAAGAAAAGTCAACCCTGCGCATTGTGTCGCTAGTTACAAGATGTCTGAGATCTGATACGGTATCAATAAATGCAGGGAAAGCAGGGAAAGCACTAGTACAGGACTGCCTCATGCAACAAGCTGAACTTGGAAGGATAGCTGAACTTGGGGATTGGCGACACACCTGTCATTTGGCCAATCTTGAATATCCCGTGAGAGACCAAAACTCCCTTTTCCATTCCATACCCTCAGGTTCCTTTGCATAGCACTTGACCTATCCCCACTACTCACTACTCTTACCAATCAATGGTCAAACCTCCACGTCGATGACCTCGTCGTCTGATGGATTTGACCTGCACGAATGATCTCATCATCAGGCTTCCATTCCAGTGTCAGTGGTTTTCATGGTCTGTATCTTTATAGGAACAAAAGTTTCACACTCGGAGTCTTGCGTACTTGCCGCTAGATCGTTGTCTCGCTCGTTGCTACGGCAGACACTACAGTCCTCTATGCTCACCAGAGTTCCCATTACTTTGCTGTCGTTCTCTCCCTGCCTAGGCTTCCTGTGATGGCTCTTCTAACAACAATTCGCGACAAGTGTTGAATTCCACTGTCACTGGTAGTATACGTCTGCTCATACGCTGCTTCGAAATCTTCTCTCGCCATTATCACACCATAGTAAAATCAGTGTTGCTGCTATCTCACTACTGTTCAAGTGCTCCATTAGTCTGATATTCCTTTTTATTCCATCCTCAGCACAATTCGGTTGCAAGCCGCTGTTCATCAATTTAACTTTAGAAGACTGCGGGGATCTCATAAAAGTGGCTCCCTTCGGTATCTGGCGTCCTGTCAAGAGCCTGAGGGTCTGGGGCACCGTCAAGAGGACTACCATCTCTAGGCCAAGTCAGTTAACAAGACAGTACTGAAGTATGTGAGCCGCACCACACCTGACTGTTGCAAAACGCCTGGGTCCCTTGGCCATTTCTGGTTGGTAATTAGAGCCTGTCAATTTGAGACCCCCGCAATAGTCAACGCCCATGTCACAGCCTATACCAGTACCGTTGGCAGATCCCTTATAAGTCAAGCAAACTGTATACTTATACAGGCCCGTTAAGCCTTACTGCCCGGCTTGAGGCCTGTAGATGCAGCGCGAGATGTCTTGCATCACCTGGAATCAAAGTTTGCAGTTTTGCCTTATGTAGGGTTTCACTATGGCGTTCGGGGTTCAGGGTTGGAAGGCATCAGTCTTCAGGCGAACTGCGTATAGGAAGAGCTCCGAATTTCCTCGCGCATGGCGGACTCCACGCGATACGGGAGAGTTGGACACATGTGCAGGCACATGCAGCAACTGCGACAAGTGCAATGTTGTTGCAAGCCAGCTTGAGCACACAGCTGAATCTTGTAATCCTCATGGAGTTTCAGTAAGCTACAACAACACTTCAATAATGACCCAGTTGTAGTAATGGTGTAGCAATCAACTCGGAAAGTCCTACGGCCATACATGCCGGGTGAGGCTGCTCGGAGTACCTATGCTCCAGATCTTCAGACACAGACCCCCATAAAGTCCCATGAGTACAGCCCCATTGTTGGATGGGGTGAATAGCATTATAAGGCGGCTGTGGGGATTCAGTATTCGGCGGTAAGTTGTCTTGGGCTTGTGTGAGATGCGAAATGTTTTGCCCCACTGAACGGCTTCACAACGTTGATTCCAAGCATGGAGAACTGTTTGAGAACGTTGAGAACTGTCATGTGGAAGCTAGAACAATCTCCACCCGTACTTCCTGATAGCCCCTGCATAAATTGACACTCGTTCCCCTTCGCAAGCCTTGGCTTCAACTTTTCACAGACCATAGTCCCGTTCAAGTAGGGGGGACCGGGAAAGTGAGTTCTCAGGGCAGCTCATGTACAAGAGGCACCTGACACGCTTAAGGTCAGCATGTAGGGTTCAGGGTGTTGCGTGATATGGGAGTTTCTGAGACTCAGTACTCTGTACCCAGATCAATCCCAAGCCGAAACAGAGGGCTTCCCCCCATTTGGAAACTTCCGCATCCACTCTTCCAGTCATGTGCTGCACTTGGCTTGGCCTCCTCAATGAGCATGTCCAAGATGTCAGATATCCTGCTGCACAACTGTTAAGCACTTCAAGGTACAAGCTTGGGGTTCAGGGTTTTGGTCTGGCCTCAGTGGATCTGGGCGCGTTTGATTGGGTTTTGGGACGGTGAGAGCTCACAAGCAAGATCAGCTGCAAAAGCTCCGGGCTTAGTGACCCTGACCTGGGCTCCCTGAGGCCCTGAGGCAGCTACAATCAAAAGGCGTTGATACAAATCCTCGGAAGGTCCACACATGAGCCATTGTCTAAACTCCTAGTATCTCCCGTAATAAGCCCTGTAGTAGTCCCCTATGCAATCCCCGATGCGACCCCCTTTTCAGGAGTTTAGACTATAGCTTACATGTCTGGGTTTGAAACACCAGCCTCTGAGAGGTCCCAGAGCCTCTCAAGCTTAAGGGCCCCTTAAGTAGATAGAATATGATAGAATATGGCTGTGGGCATATTGTAATAAGATCCCCATATACCCCATATTCTATCTACTCAGGGGGGCCTAAAAGGGCTCCCAACCCTTATGAGGGCAGTGACTGCTGCAGGGCAATTCAGTTCCTATTTCTGGGCTGGGATTGCCAAACAGACCGTATTGGAATGTAAAACCAACAACGAAAACCTCGGCTCCTGGCATATGTTTTGAGCAAATATGCTAGCTATTGCCACCCCAAAGTGACAGATCTATGCAAGGGGCCTGCAAGGAACGAGGCTATCACTGCCGATTTTTTCAAGTCTGTCAGCAACTCGCAGGCAGTGCAAAACACAAACCTTGCATTGTTGGAATGTTGTTGGGACCTGAACCGGTCACTGGTGCCAAAGACCTCTGCTGAGAGTTGCTGGGGAACAGATTGAATCCATCAACCCTGATTGATCCCTGAAGCCTCAACCCTGAATCTTCTGTTGGGCCTGTTGTGCCCACGCAACAGCGCCTGCCAGGAGAATTTGGTCACCTGCAAACGGATTATACGGCGTTGAGGGTGGGCTTTGGAGATGGGGGTTCCTGTTGCAGGGGTTTAGGGATAAGGGACTTCGGTTTAGGGATCAACCTGTAACTGATCGTACATACCCATTAATGTTCCTGGACTGGTTGGTGGTATCGCGAGTATCCTTGCACCAACTTCGGCTGAAACCACTCCAGATCACCACGGCAAAGGAAGAAGGGCCCAAATGGTGACCTACACCAAGTGCCGATAAAAATAGAGTCGATGGCCCCTCACAAGATCCACACCTGCCGAGGACTGATAGAAAGCACTTGTCCACTTGCAGACGAAAGCCAGCTCAGATTCGTCCAACTCCAGCCTGCTTAACCCTCGACCCAAAATCCTAAGCCAGCCTGGTGCGAGAATGGCGGATCCACCTTGGAAGAAGTTGAGCGGGGGGTGGGTAGGCATGTAGAAATGTCTTACAGTTCGACGTGTCTACATCCAAATAGTAGAGTGCTTGCTATGGGTAACCCACAACAGGGAGTCACATTGTTGCGGAGCACCCTCGCAACGCTGCGCCCCCCGCCAAGGGATCTCTACAACAAGGACTACATGCTGTTAGTAGACAGTAGGCGAACTTACTTTAGAGAAAGTCCCACATTTTGCTCACTACAAGGAACTTCAGGTCACTGCAAACATGCGCACGAGCGGTTTCCCAACTAAGTCGCGCTAGGAAATGTTGCAAGGGCAATGCTCATCATGCTTCAAAAGTCGGAAGCACAAATGCAATGTCAAATGTCAGCAGTCAACCAACAGTCGCAAACGCACTCTGTTTGCATCCAGCAGGCGAAGGGCTTACATAGCCCACGTATCTTGGGTATACCTATCAAGGCCACCTCGTTAGGAAGTTACCATTTCGCAGATGTCTCACGGAAAGCTCCGCAGGGTGAAGGGTGACATGGACCAGTCAGATGACAGCAATCAACTAGCTGCCAGGCCTTTGTCATCTTTTGGGGCTCAAACGGTTTCCGGTTAAGTGCTGAGGGTTGCAGGCAAGTGGCCCTATCATCACCAATCGAAAACGCTTCAAACGTTGGTGAAACGGTGCAATCCAGAAATGGCCTGAAGATGTCATCAGAATTAAGCTATGAAAGCCGCTCTCTCAACACAACAATGACCATTTCCAACACAGCAGCGGTAGCAGTGGAAAATGCTTATGAAGTTGGTCTGATGACCGACAGTGAGAGCTTCAGAAGGCCACTTCGACGTAGCCGTCGCCATCCTCGTCGTGCCTTGGCACCTCTGCGGAAAGTTCACGCTGCTTGAGCCACTCCAAACCACCGCTGTCGTTATAGATTGGCAGCTCCAAGGAGTCCTCAGGCGTCTCCAGCAAGGCTCGAGCCAAGAAAGGCGGCACCCTGTGCCCTCGAGTGAAGTCTGCTGCTTTCCACCCTCGCGAGTTGCGAAGATCAAGCTGCGCTCCGGCCGAAATGAGCACCGCAGCACCTTCGTAATGCGACGACAGCAGTGCAAACATCAGAGGCGTTGCGCCTTCCGCATGGTATACTTGCAACGCAAATTGAGAGCTTTTGCCCAGGTGGTACTGCACCTGTGACAACTTGCACAGGAATCGCACCAGAGCATTGCGCTTGCACCAGTCAAAAGTTTGATCGTTCACATTCGCTCGCATGTCCAGGAGTTCCTGTGCTACCTCTGCAGATCCATTGTGCAGCATAGCCATGTGCAGGCTGTGTCCTAGATCTATCGTGTCCCCTGCTCTGGTGGCCAGCTCTTTTAGCGAAGGCACTGAGCCATACATTGCAGCAGCTTCCACTGCAGTCACTTCGAACATGTTCCGCTCATAGATGCTACACCCAGCGGCAAGAAGAAGGGCGATTCCTTCGGGATCCCCAGCACAGGTTGCACCGTGCAAGGGTGGCAGCATGGAATGATCGATGGTTCTGGCTCCTGCCTTGATTAGGAAGTTGGCTGCCTCGTGGTGCTTAAATAGGGTACAGATGGTCAATGGCGAGCTCCATCTTGGCAGCAAAATTCGAGTAGAATCCTTTTTTGTCAAGCCGTTTGGATCTGCTCGTCTCTGCAGCAAACCGTGAATCAGCATGGGATCCCCTCTCAATGCTGCATAATGCAGAGGTAACCAGCCACTGGAAGTGGACTCCTCAACTCGGGTGAAGCCGTTCTGATGGAAAAAGTCTGCAACGGCATAAGGCACCGAATCCTGCTCTGACCCGTCTATGTCGAGGCCAGGGATCACGTGCACGAGTTCCTCCATCGGCAACCCCCTGAGTATCACAGCCTGCTGGTTAAGCAGCAAACGGTAGCCTGTCAGATCACGGCACTTCAGCTGCAACAGCAGCTTCCGCTTCACTGCCCGCAAGAGAACCGGTGCAAGTCTCTCTCGATCTTGATCCACGCTGAAAGAGCCTTCACCAACTGAGCCCAGCTCGTGTCCTGTGACAACCAGCTTCAGTTCAATGTTCAAAGGACTCTTTATCAAGATCCAGGAGCTGCTTTCGGAGAGTTCTCGGCAAGCTTTCTCCATGCGACACCACCCGCGTTGAAGCCACGATGCAAAAGACAACATCTCCGAGCCAGTTAGATTTTGAAGTGTTGGGCAAAGCGCGAAAAAGAACGCGCTCTGCTCCACGTATGCAGGGATGCTGCTGATGGCATCCAGCAGCCTATTGCCTGGTCCACTTGCTTCAAGCTGGGGGCAGGAGAAGAAATCATACCATATAAAGAGTGGCTGCGTGCGAAGATCTTTCACGTTCAAAGGCTTGGCTCCAGGCGCTGCTGTTTCTGCTCTGCTATCCAGAGGAATGTACTGCATTTTGTTCAGGATCTGGTGCATGGCTTCTTGAAGAACCCTCATCTGCCTGAAATCTGGATCTGGATGCTTGACAGAAACCCATTGGTGCGAGACGAATGCTGCTTTGCCCATGCTGTGCTGGAACTCGACCAGCTCATCTCGTTCTTTTAGAACTTCGTGAGGCTCCATTGTGGTCATTTTAAGCACGGCATGGAGGGGCACAGTGAACATAGGGAACAGCCGGGGGCTGGCTGCGACGTAGGGTGCATCTGGCCGCTGACTTCGCAGGGACCTGACAAAGTGCTCCATAGGAGTGCTACGAAAGCAGCACGCCATGGCTGGTGGAGAAGGGCTTTCCCAGCCGTTGGCTAGACGCCTCAAGGCATCATGTAACGTATGAGTCAGTTTGAGACCCTCGCATTAGGCAGCTGTGAGGTGGATCCAGTGATCAATGACGCCGAGTGCGGACATAGAATTGCATTACATGTTGACAATTTTCGGTGCCCTACTGCAATCGGGTGGAGCCAAGAGCCGATGCGCGCTTCCACTCCTGGCCCTTCATGTGGGGCCAACACTGGTACAGTTCTGCAAGACACTCAGACTGCACAAGTCGAGTGCAACTGGGCGTGCATTAAGCGACAGACCTGACCAACACAAAAAGTACGGACGGCCAAGCTTCCCACCCTCAATCGAAGTTGTCGGACCAGGTCTGTCCTGTGCCAGACAAAGGCACGGAGCAGTTTGTTCTTTCAATGGGAAGCCGATCAGAAGTCAAGACAGCACAACACAAAATGGCATCCCAAACCATGGCAGTCCAACCAAACGCCCTCAAGGTAACAACAAATATGTGTCTACATACTACTGGGCGCTAGCATGATGACCAGGTCTGCTGCAGCCACAATCACTACTGAGGCCATTGTGACTATGATTCATACTACCAGCTTGTACCTAGCTGTCAGAATAGTAGTAGACCTAAATAAGCCAGATGATGGAGAATCAAATGGAAGGACAGCATGGGAACATAATGGAAACTAGGCCTCCACTTATAGAAGGCTTATGAGCAGGCCGTTTCTGGGGCACATGCATATGCCATTGGGCCATTAGATGCCATTAGTTTACAGGTCTACCTATGGATTGTATGCTTTAATCTAATTTTTGGCCAGCTGGCAATACTGTTCTTTACTTTTCGGATGAGTACTCTTGTGATGACGATGACTCTGATTGCTGCCGCATGCCATTCCGCAGCTATGACGTTCACGCGTATTCATGGCTCAAAGCCGCAGATTCCTCTCACTGACAGTGCATGCCCAAGGTTTCTGTTGACCCGATGCAGGCAAGGTACGGACAGCGCCCGACGAGATAAAAATTCTCGAAAGCCTGGCAGAGCGGAGTTCCGCGTGACCCAATCAAATAAACTCTTCCTTCCGAGTTGCACGAAGTCCTAAGTTCTCAACCCTTTTCCTTTGGGGGTTTCCAACCATTAGGGTGCCCATGTCTGTATGCTTGGGCCGCCTATCTGTGGAAACTAACATGTATCTCCTACTGCTGGACCTTTTGTCTGGCTTGGGGAAGGAGTGAAAGTCCGGGCTGAGCCATGATGCGAGGGAGTATTTGACGGTAGCAAAACGAGAAGTCATACTTGTATAGCGTTATAGCTGATTATGTAGAGGTGATACAGGGCTCATATGGGGTTTTGCCAGCATCGTCCTGTCCTTCCTCCACCTTCACTCTTCTGCGCATCCTTCTCCTCTTTTTTCATTGCCGTGGCAAGGTAGGAACTGGAAATTGGGTCTGGACAAAGTAACGTTGTCTATCTCAATCGGAATGCGACGAGTACCGACCATACAGCGGATTCTGTGTGGCTAAACGGGACAGAATACGCTGATGCTCCAGGTCAAGAAGGATTGGAAACCGACGATGATGATGATGATGATGATGATGCATTCGATCCTGCACGAGCCCGTGCACCTGAACCCTAGGAGTAATGATACCATAGGATATGTAGAATCATGCAAAGCGTTGGCCATGAACAACGATGGTGGAAGAAGCAAGCCATGCTGCCAGAGCGTTTTGGTGAGCCCCGGCCTCTACCAGGTCTGGCCAGGCAATCTTGTAAAGGTGGATAAAGTTGCTGTCCCAGAATTTGGCGCCCAACTTTCCCTGGCACATGGGCTTCAAGGTGGCTATCTCTGGACATGATCCACACTATCGCCAAAATGTGCCAACATACTGATCTTCCACGGGAGGCGATCCACAAAATTTGAGACAACATCCCTAACATCCGAACATGTGGTTTGCTCCGAATATGGAGGGGCCATATCAGAATTGGAAACTCATATCTAAGAAAGAACAGGGCCGTACAAGGAGCGGCGCACTTAACCACAATCAGAAGAAGGGGCCCTTAGAACCTTCTAGTCAAAGGAAGGCTCTACCTTGCCTTTACCTAACTTGAGTTTCCATTTTCTTTTCCATTCTCCCAATATATACCCAACATAACCCCAATGTTGGACCGGAATCTCAGGAAATTGTGGACCACAGTCCCTTCAAACCAAAGCGTACATTGGGTTCGAGGCGAGTTTTTGGGACACGAAGCTGCCACGAACACGGATTCGATTCCAGGCAAGGAGGGGAAGTTGCACAAGGAAATAGCACCCTGATCGTTAAGAAGCATGAGTTCCTGCTGCAAGTCCTGATGACAGGAGCCTTTTTGGTAGTCACATAAGGGCTTGATTTTTGGCAGAATACCTAAACCCACAACCGTAAACGCGTCGGTAAACCCTGAGCCCTCTAAATCCTGGGCTCTAAAGACCCTCTACCGTGAACCCCAAACTCTGAACCCCGTGGCCAAGCAGACGATCCCCGAGATCCCTGCGGTCTCTGGTGGTCGAGGGATCTCCTGCAAGTGGCTACACGAGTGAAAGTTTTAGGCTTATAGGCTGTTTCAGGAATTAGGGGTTTGAGTTTGCGGCGGGTTTGATCGATGGATGGAAGTTTGCTGGAGATAAATCCAATTGGTCAATTGGGGTCCTGACACAGCCCAAGCCATTCGAAACAGATAGGGCGCGTCCCTGCCTCAGGGAACAAGCCTGCTCTGGATATGTACTTTCAACAACAGGCCCTTCTTATGTAAACCTGATGGCCATCCTCTCGTCTCCATGGACTTTCTGCCGGCTTTACTTCAAATTCTACAAGTCGTTTAAGAGAGGGTATAAGTTGTTTCGCAAGATGGTCCATCTAGTAAGGATCTTCCTAGCGGACTGTGACCCCTCCACGGGCTGGACGCCGCAGTAGGTCGCAAATTAAATATACATATATATATATATATGCATATACATATACATATACATATATGGTGGCCCTGTATAGCCCCCATAAGTGACGGGTGTCATAGGGATCTTTAACCTCAGAAGCCCACACATGGAGACCTTCCAAGTCCCTGGAACCTGCCACGTCTGCTTCCATGAGCGCAGCGCGTCAGCATGGAGTCTGAGGCAAGAGGTTTAGGGTTTCAATCTTCAAAAAATGGACAGGAACATGAGAACAGGGGCGCTTTCAATTTACACCTACACTTCAACTTGTACATTTCAAGGGCTAGGTTTGCTTCGCTCCTCCGAGTTGGGTGGTCATGATAAGGTATGCAACACAAATACGGAAGGGAGAATGATACGTAAATCGAAACTCTGGGGCAGTGCAGTCTGAAGGCTTGATATGTATGGCTGTTGAGGCTGCTGGATGTGGCTTCGGGTAATTTGGCTCAAGAATTACAACTTGGGCATGGGGTCCAGATCGACCGTTTGTTTTGGGCAAATGTTCTACATGTCAGTGCAGTCAAGCAAAGAGTTTCTCAGCCAGACCTCAATACCATTATTATGAACTCTCAATCCATGACCGGGGGAGAGCCACATGCAACCAGCATTTAATACATGCACCATGACAACTTAGATAAACTGCATGCTGCATACCACGGGCATCCTGAAATTGCGCGGCCTTGTTCGAAGCTTCCTCAACAATCGGTCATTGTACCCTTCGAAAACATACTAGGTGTCTCTGGGTTTGAACTGCCCTCATATACCTAACGCATGAACCAGACTGGAAAATGCCAGGCATTTGAAAAACTTGGGCCCCTTTGTGTACCCAGTATTGACAAATGTTCTTTTCAGGGCCCTGCATGACAACTAGTTGGGCATAGGCTCAGTTGACACGGGAAGCCTTGTTAGGAAATGTCCTTTAAAAAATGTGTACACATTTGTATAACCCTAAATAACCAATGATTGTGGAAGACTAGCCAGCTCCGCAGATTACGGGTCTTCTAGGGGAAGACTGGCCTCTCCAGCAGGCGCGATTTCTGCCGCTTCGCGAAAACCTCTGACATTTGCTGTTCTGCGTGGCTTCTGGGATTCTGATCTTGGGCTAAGGGCTTACTAACGCTTGGGGTTCCGTAGACCCTACGCCCTGGGTACTCCAAAATATGGAGCAGCTCCTTACAGTAGTACAGCGTGCTTAGGGGCTGTATGAGACTAATGGACTATTTCAGACAACGAGCCTTTCCAAACAAACATGGAAATCAGAAGGGTCCCTACAAAGACTGCTGCACTTTGCAACGTCTGTGACGGGAGGACATCTTTGGAGACTCCTACCCTAAACCCTAAACCCTAAACCCTATCATGGCTGCGAGCTCAGGATGTACTAGCAGGCTACAACTTCTCGGGAGCCCCCGGGTGTTGAAAAGACCAAAACATGACAGCCAGCGTTCACAATGAGATGCGGCTAACCTGGGTTGCTGTTAAGGAACTTAATTTAAGTTACTGTATTGGGGAAACCCTATTATTTACTATATATACCCATTATGGTAACTTAACTTAAGTTCCTTAACAGCAACCCAGTAACATGGCTGATGCTTTGAAGAAAAAGCTTGGCATTTTATATCAGATGCTGTGAAAAAGGATAGCATTTTAAAGCAATAAGCCTTCCTCAAGCAACATGTAGGAACAACTATCAAAGCACTCTTCGAGGAGGGCAGAAACCCTGTTTCTTGGCCCGATGGCCATCAAGCATGGTGAAGAACTTCCATGGTGAGCCTTCTGAGACGGGGATGCGATACCCAGACCGTATTCCCGGATGAAATTGAGGAGAAAATTTGCTCCCTCGGTTGTAAGGAGCTGGTGCTGAAAAAGGCTTGCGAATCATAGTCAGGCCGTTGTCAATCCTAATTAGTCTTATTAGTTGTGCCTCAATCAAAGTCCACCTCTCCACTTGTCAAATGTGTCGGCCTCGCGTGAATGAGGCCAGTCTCAACTCGATGGGCACCAGGCGGCCAATAAGTAGCGCGGTTAGTAAGAGTATTGCCGAGGTGTGTGTGCGTGTGTGTGTCTGGGACTTATTGGGCGACGTGTCTTCCTACCCTGCAAGGAACTCTGTGGTGACTACTGCAGCCACTTCTCATAAAGGCTAACACAAAGACATTAGACTTCAGCAATCACTGCAGCATTTTGGTCTCTTATTCCTTGCAAGCTTCCCTGAGCAGTCGCAAAGACTTTACCAACTGCCAAGCCTCTACGTGCGAAACCTTCAACCAAAACCTCAAACCCTCTAGGCTGAGCCCTAAGCCCTAAAGCTTGAACCCCCCAAAACCCTAAACCATGAGCTGGCACTTGACTCTGGAGATCTGGCCTTTAATGCTGCCTCTGCCCAGGGCCTCCGTACAGCAGCTTGTTTTTCTTCAAGTTTAGGGAATTAGGGGTTTGAGGTTCGGGGGCTTCGGGACTTGGGGGGTCAAGGTTCGAGAGTTGAAGGTTGCACCATGTAGGGGTAAAGGGAATCAGGGCTTTCGAGGTCACAAGGTCGGTTGTTGCTAAGTGGAACCTGGGTTTCAGGTGCATTCTGCAAGTTTGCAGAAATTAGGGCTCAATCTCTGCGCGTTATCCAAAAAAAGAGGTTGTCCCGGAAGTACGGGCTCCTGATGAAAGCATACAAAACAATGAACCCATCTGAGACCACAAGCCCCAAGCATAATGAAGGGGCCTAATTATTTTGTCAAGACTGGGCAGGCCGCCCAATCAAGCCCACCCAGCAACAAAAAAATCTTGAGAGCTTGAATGATCAAATTAGTAGGAGCATCCTTCTAGGGGTCCCTCGATCTAATCATTAACAAGGCTAATCTGATTTTGGGGTCTTTTGGGGTACCCCCCTTATTTTGGAACTTGCCTATACAGGGGCACACAGGGTAGGCTCCGCCTGGTCTTTTCGAGGCATGTCAGGAGCGACCTTGGCGCGCAAGTTTCTATGGCCAAGGGTTCGCGGTGCGGGATGTACTAGTTATAAGGGTTTAGGATTAGAGGTGTTTTTTTCAGGGTTCAATGTGTAGAGCTTGAAGTGTTGAGTGTAGGGTTTAGGATGTATGTTTTTTCGAGGTTGGGGATTGCAAATGCTTCACCATGCTAGCCATCCGTCAAGAAGTAGATAGAATCCAAAATCCTCTACTGTATTCCCGCCATGTACAATCAAACTGCATTCTGAAACTACCAGCCTATCCATGCACATAACCCCCCTAAATAACCCCGGATTCCGCTTAGTGTTCCATCTTCTTTTCCATTGGGTTCGCCATTGTGTTGGTAGTAATCCTATAGTCAGCTGCAAATTACTCAGGATGCAGTGCTCAATCCTTTTCCCAAGTGTCGAAGCAAGCAGCAGGCACCCTCGGATTGTTAGCTAGCACATGAGGCCGAGCTCATAACAGTAGTCTGCTTGGCATATTAATGTAACATCATGGCAACACTTCCCCTCCAGTCGCAAAACGAACATGTTCGCGTGGAGCCATTCTGGCGCCCCCCTTTTGGCTCCAAGCTCAACTGAAAGACGACTCAGTTTCTCCAATAGATCATGATGAAATTGGGATAACTCCCTTCTTGACGTGTGGGCTTTTGCATATAGGTTATGCTGTGATATGGATGACAAGCTCAGGGTCTAGGCCTAGGGATCCAGTGTCAACGTATGGTCTGCTTAAGATTGCTAATGTCGTGGTGTGGTCTGCTGAGTCTGCTGAGAGGTTGGGGTGCCGAGGTGTGGTTTGTTCGAGGTTTCAGGGTGTCACACTGTGGGGCATCTCCAGATTTTGATTTTTTGTTTGGTGGGGTGGGAGGGGTGGGTCACAGTTTGATCTACTCAAGGCTTTTTGCAGTGTCATGCATAGTGGAGTCTGCTTGATGCCTGGGGTGTCGGTGTCGGGGTGCAGTCCGCTCTAGTTATTTAGATGTCATGGTATGGTTCGCTGAAGGTTTGTCAGACCATGCGAAGTCCACATTTTGGGGGTGTTCACGATGTGGTCGCAAAGCTTTCCTAGTGGCGCGGCGTGGCTCATGCAAGTTGTTTTGCGTCGTGGTCTTGTTTGCTCACTTTCTATTGTCTCACTGTGCGAATCACTCAAGGCCTTGGAATGTCACATTTTGGTCCGCTCAACAGAGGGGATGTCAGCCACGGAGCAGTCTGCTCAAGGTTCTGAGGCCTGCAGAGTATGGTTCCCCAAGCAGTCCACGCTTCAGCGCTGCGAGCGCAACACGAGTTAAACTCTTCCTGGGTACTTCTTGCAGCTATTCTTCAAGGGAACAGACTCACCAAAAGCACAAGGATCCTTGCCATCACAAGTCTTACTAGACGCTTGTGGAAATTCCACAACAACAGGAATGTATCTGCGTTCCCACAGGCACAGCGCAAGCTTCTCAGCCCTATGTAGGCCCCTAAGAGAGGTTCGAACCTTGCTCTTCTTCATTTAGCATCCTCATCTCTTTTTGAGGAAACTCACTGCTCATACGGTTGGTGGAGGATTTCGTGCACAATGTGGCTTTCCCAAGTTGACAACAGTTGAAAATTGCTGTCACGTCTCCTGACCGTGGGGCTGAGGTTGCTGCCCACGAGACAGTTGCAGTTGGCCGCCAATTACTCGGAAGGTCTGATCCAGCAGGGCTCGGTCTCCCTGGCAGCAGTCTGGAGCCTAGCTCTACAGTTTAGGGCATAGGGTTTAAGCCCAGTCCCATTTTGGGGGTCCCAACATGAGGGGTACATTTTTGGGCGTCCCTGTAATATGGATCATAATATTTTGGAGTCTAGGTTGTGGTTCCCCTGTTTTTGGGAAACCACCATCTAGGGGCCTGCAGAGGAGGATATATGGGCGTTGTCCAAGATTACCTCATGACAGACTGAACTCCTTGCAAAAACCCAAAGTTCTTTTCGCGAACACCATCACGAGCTTCAAGCAGAAACCATGCCCTGAACTCTCAAAAGATCCCTGGACCCATGCCCTCAACTCCAAAACCGAGCCTGTAAGAGCACTGAGCATACTGGGAAGGTGAAGTAGGGTTAGAACTTACCCAAGCCCTTAACTCCAGAATCGAATCGCAGAAGCTATGTCGCATGGTTTTCAAGGCTGGGGGCTTGCTCGGCGTGCGCGACCTTTCTCGGATCTATTGCGGATCCTTGGCAGATTTTTCGCGGACTTTCCTGTAAGAATTCCGAGGCTGAGCCTGTGCCTTAGGAAGACTTGCAACCCTTTCACCTTTGAGCATGCCTGGAAGCATGCCTGCGGACTACAGAAAGGGAAATGCATTTAAAAGCGAGCAAGAAACTATGGCTTACGACACTTCTTTCGCGAAATCCAAACTTCCCTTCGCGAACAGCATCGCGACCTTTCGCAGAAGGCCTTCTAAGCCAGCCATGGTCGTTTTATATGAAACGTCCCCAAGGAGTTTTCGGACGATGCCCATACGATAGTTGTGAGGAAGATTGAGACTTCCATGTAGGGTTTTCAGGAGGGTAAGAGTGTTTGTGTTTTTGTTGTCTGGTCTTTTTTGTTGTTTGGGCTTTTCAGGTGTTACACTTTTTGCTGTTTGGGCAGGTGCGTGTTTCATTTTTGCAGGGGCGCGGGCCCCGCCCAAAAAGCAA
>CAJNIZ010042557.1:94409-131297 GCA_905231905.1 Symbiodinium pilosum | reverse complement strand
TCACTTACCGGTCTGCCTGGCTGGTCTTCAAGCGACCCAACAACAAAAAAGACCAAACAGCAAAAAAAAACACAGGTTCCTTTCCGGGAGTACTGTGAGATATGATATGGTAAGACAATCCGAGGTTAGGGGTTTCCTGAACTTAGTCTCCACGCAGGGCCTCTGGGGAAGAAAATAGTGAGGAAAAAAGCGGTAGTGTCGAGTATGTGGGAGTTGACAAGGATTAGGTACGGGTGTGTCGAGGGCTATGTCGGAATTTCACGGGATCTAGGTGCGAAGCTCCAGGTTTCAGGTCTCTTCATCCAGCAACCTCCACATAAAGCGACAGACAGCATGATCACCAATACATGCCTAACGCTTTCATGATTCGTGGCAGCTCCCACGTCGGTTCTAGCCACTACGTAAAGCCATATGCTCCTGTGAACGCACGCATGTCCACTTTCAAATTAACATGGAACCCAAGAGGCCCTATAGAGCCTACCAACCTTTTGCAAGGGGGCTATCAGTACGGTGGCAACCAAAAAGGACTCTCAGCAGTCGGGCCCGGGAAAGAAGTTTGATGTTCAAAGAGAGCTTGAAAAAATGCAGAGCTCCTTTTCAGAGTGCCCTATCATGAGGAATATATTATATGGGTGCGGCCTGTCTTCGAAGCCCCGGAGCATCCTCGCCCCCCTTCTGGTGAAGGCCCATTGTGCGCTGATTGGCTGAATACAGGCTATATGTGAGTTTATCACAACAGTCCCCACAAATAATCTTTGAGGCGGACCACTACAGTCTCCTAATATCTCCTAATATTTGCTGTAGGTCCCTAGGTCTCTTGGGGTCCCCTGTGTTGAGAACACTAAACCCTGATCCGTAGAACCTTGCTATCACCCCTTGAAGAGCCTCAGTCTGAGAGAAACCCAATATCTAAACCCCAACCATATATGTCCCTTAACCTCATGAAGCACCTGACGATGTTCAGACACCCACATTTGCTCTCTTGACCCTGGCACCACCGGCCTTGACCTCCAGGAAGACTGAATAGAAGTGCAGCTCGTACACCTCAGATTTAAGGTTGAGGATTTCTTGTCTGCCGTAAGTAGGGGGGTTAAAAAGGGATGATGGAAAAGAAAATGGAAACTACTATAATGGGTTATATAATATACCCAAAGCCATATTCTATCTACTTAAGGGGGACTACAGGTATTGAAGAGGTTGGCGGGGGACGTCTGTGGGCTACATTCATGCACGGCTTGAGATTTGAAGGCCCTTGCCCTTAACATTTAGCAGCAGCATAAGATGTGCACAGGGGCTAGGTGTTAGGAGTGCCGGTGGCAGGCTCTTTGGTGGGACTGCAAGCTTCCCGAAAGGCCAACCTCGCCCGACCAGCAATTAACCGCCTCCACCAAAAACACGTGAGCTTACAGTATTGTGACAGGATTCTGATAGGACGTTCCTGCAACAGCCCTACCAGATTTTGCGGATCTGCAAAGACTCTTCAACGCAACTATCCTTATGTCACCCGTTCCCCTGAAAGGGGCCGAAGCATTCAGAACCGCTATCGATGGTGGTTTCCGTAAATGGAGGAACTCTCACCTGCCAGCTACCGGAATGCCTCATGGCATTTCTTCTCGAATTTGTCCACCGCAGCTTGCCAGCACCTGGGGCCGAAGTAAGTTACTAAGTTACTGATCATCCTAGCAATTGTCAGTGTTGTTTGTGTTCTTGCTGCAGTTGGTGGTTCTAATGGGCTCCAGGTCTGTCAGACATGAAATCCGAAGCCTGGCATGTGGTGAAGACTAGCACTGCCAAGCGAATCGAAAACAACTGCCCGTGCAGCCAGGCAATCATGTGGCAGCTACCCCAAGACAGTCCTTCAGATGGAAACACGGCAAATAACAATAATGGTAATGACAGTAAGAATAATTCCGCTTGTGACCACGGCTTTGGCCAGATCAATCCTGCCTCTTTCACTAGCAAGAGCACCTCTTGGCAACTCCCTGCCCAGCAGACGAGCTGAGACCGTGGCTGTTGGAGTTCTGCTCCAACATCCTCACAGATCACTGGGGTGGAGGGGTAGAGTCGTAGGGCCACATAGAGGCCTGAAGGGCAGAAGGCTTAAAGAATGCGTAGCTGGCCCGTGTCTCCTTGCTTACACACACCCCATCCACCACCCTTATGAACAACCCTTAGCAGTTTCTTGGACACCAAACCCAAAGCAAGAAAGGCCTACTCCGAAACCCCAGACCCTGTCCGGAAACTCTGAAGCCCAATCCGTTACCCCCTAAGATCTAATCCCTGTAGCTCCCCCACTTGACCCCCCAAGCGTCCCAAAAGTTGTCAAACAACAAATGTTATGCCCGGCTCATTCATAGGGAGCCAACCAGGCAGTGTCTGCCACACGTCTTTCCCTCTACCCTCACCGACACTCATATGATAACTGCAATAGAACCCGGTAAAGACTCATCTCCTTTGACAATGGGGTTCTATCCTGTTTCCGAAGACAGTACCATGGATTCCAGCTTATGGTAGCCATGGTCTTCTTTTTTGGGGGGATGGCATGGACTGCAATAGGATTAGGATTCTATGAGAACTGTGTGGTTGCGCCTGGATTACATGAGCGGTCTGCATGATGATGAACAAGGCAGTATCTCTGAGCTTTAGTGCATAGACCATAACATACCATAATCTACTTTAATATCCCATAATATACTACAATAGCAGCTACCTGAGCATACCCTGAACGAGAAAGATCCACTTTGGTATGGGTACAAACAGAGACCGCTATTCTGGGACGTGTCCATTTGTGATAGAGACTGCCTTTAACTCTGGTCCCCTCCAACATAACCACCAACTCTGAACCTTGAACCCAGTAGCATTAGAAACCGTATTTGGCTAAGTCCTTCAACACAAGAACCACCAGATAAACTCTAAACTTGGGTCAACCCCCGCCCAGTAATGGGTACCACAAGAAACTATTGTAGGTATATTAAGGCCCTATTAACTCCATATTGAGGAGCCAGTACTATGGGGGCATTGACCTAACCCTGTAGTCACCCTTGAGCACATAGAATATGGGGTACATGGGGATCTTCTTACAGTATACCCAAAGCCATATTCTATCTACTTAAGGGCTACCTCAAGGGAACTATAAACCCTTAAACACAGAGGCCCCTAAACCCCAAACCCACTTCCCCATCCCGGAGCCTCGAGGATGGCTCCCTCCGACCTTAGGGGCTCCCATCCCCACAGCGCTAGCTCCAACGTGTTTCAGGAGGATATGATTACTATTCTTACTATTATTACTAAAATTCATTCTCTTACTATTATTACTACCATTACTCTCATTGCTATTATTGCTATTAGTAGTATTACTATTGCTATTATTACGATTATTATACGCAGGGATTACGCTTGCAAATTCGGAGTTTACAGGTCTCGCATTCGGCTCTCGGAATTGGAGGGGCCTAGCAACAGCCATTCTCGCAACAAGCTCAGTGCATAGATCACATGCTCGCAGGAAGCCTCCTTAGATCTTCATACGATTCCATACGGATATTTCCCAAGATGAATCATACTATACTGGGCCCCGTGTAGGATACTCCCAGATCCCTTCACATTCGGCAATACACCGCGCGAAGCTGCAAACCCTAATGAAATTCTAAACCCCAAATGCTAAATCCCAATCCTTAAAGCCCAAACCCCAATCCTGGAACCCCAATCCTTAAACTGAATCCTAGCCCCTGGAACTGGCCCCATTCTCCTGCAGCCCAAGCCACTGCGCGGCTGCTAACCCTCGAAGTACCGCCTCACCGAAGCGGCGCACGAGACCCTGCGTCCGGGACTTGGCATGTTGGTGTTAAGGCTGTTTTGCAAGGGCTTCCGCGGTGAGAGGGTTAATGCTTGGGTTTAGGATGTGTAGGATGTAAGAGTATGGGCTCAGGGTGTTTAAGGCTTTTGGGCTTATGGGTTTAAAGGTTTTCGAGTGTAGGGTGTAGGGATCGGGCTAAGGATGAGGGTTTGGGGTTCTAGTATGAGTTTGTCTGGGGCTGAGTAACACATGTTACTGCGATGGGATCACAGGCTCAGATATGATGCTGCAAAATTGTGGGTACAAGACAGAGGACACGAACAATGCAATGCCATCGAACCGCCTTCCCTAGCCATGATAGATTTTGCCAATCTAACATTAAGACTAAAACTTATTTGGGGTGTCAATTCCAGTGTTGCGGTCTGCGGAGACAATAAACAGAAGTACTGGAGGAGCCTGATCGATTGGCATAGGGTTTCGGTGCGCACTGTAAGAGCACTATATTATGAGGACTGTGACCGGACGATATTACTCATGTTTCAGGCTTCTGCCCTAAAACGATATGCCGCCATCTAGAAGTCCCGACATAACCCGAGGCTATTCAGGCTTCTCCATGAATTGCAGCTTCAGCATCACTTTTCTGCCCGCAGCCTCCTCCGTGTGGTTTGAAAGGAGAAACTCAAGACTCCTGCCGCATGCTTTTGGATTGGTGGGTCAGGGTTCCACGGCTGGCTTTTCTGGCTACTGGTGCTGTGTTGGCATGCTGGTGAAGACACCCATGCTGATGTCCGAGAGCAAAAGTCAGTGTGAAACGCCTTTCCTCCCGAAACGCGAAGCTACAGGAAAGCACGAGGGACCGATCTGCTGCTAAGGTCAGGGTGTAGGGTTGATATAAAGCTTGGGGTTGAGGGTTTAATGTGCAGGGAATCCCTGATTGGATATCAAGGCACTTATTGATGTCAGCATCAGATGGCAGGACTCTTGCTATGGCCATTGTCACTAGCCTCATCTTAACTATCCCAAAAACGACAGCTGCCACCAGTACTACTACTAGCAAAATCTGACAATCCTCTGCTCTTTGTCTGCTGGACCGCGTTGCCAGGAACCCACGTGACTTAACATAACCTTCTCCGCAAAGGCTTTTTTGTGCAAGGTTCAGTCGCCTGCAATCATGGAATCAGCCTGGGAAGTATGGTAAGTTTTCATCCATGATCACCAGGCGTATGCCTTGCAAACTGCCCATGAAACATTATACATCTTGTATAGAGCCCTACACATAACCTAAACTCTGCAAACGTACAGGGTCCTCTCCACGTCTGCGTAGGGCCTGAGGAAATCGATCGCCTCGCGGGCTGCCTTCGATCCGTTGCGGCATGCCATAGTAAGATGACTGGTTGGTGTAAGGATTGATATGGGGATTTCCCAAAATTAGGGGTACCTTTTTTGGGGTCCCGTGATAAGGATTATACTATTTTGGGGTCTATGTTGGGGTCCCACTACTTTGGGAAACTGCCAATTTAGCTCTGGATAAAAGGTTTAAAAGGTGGAAGCATGAAAGTTATAGAGTTCTGACATGTTGTCCTCTGAAAGGTCTGACCAGCAGCAGTAGGTTTACAGGATGAATGCAATGTAATGTCATGTACCCATGTGATAGATAAATGCCAACAGTCGACAGCTTATGAAATCTGTAAGTGAAATGAACTAGCCTGTACGAAAAATGCACTCTAAACGCCCCATACAGCGGTTCAAGTGCGTGTTTGGGGTCAACTGGTAGGATGCAGCCCAAATCCTGCAATGAAACTGCCATACAAATCCTGAAGCACAGATTTTCATAGAACAAAGCCTGTAAAGCCAATTTTGTGCGTCTAAGAATGCTTAATCGTCATCCTGTTGTCTGATTTCTTCTTTCTGCCCTATTTATTTTCATGTGGAAGGAAGGAAACAAAGGGGGGTTTTATTGGGATAATGGAAAAATGGAAACGACTATTTGGGGTTCAGGGTTTAGGGTAAACACGCAAAAGCAAAACAGAGACAAGGAAGCATCTGCAAGTTTGCGGTTCCAAGGATGGGAAATGTTGCTGCACGAAAGGGCAACTGGCTAATGGGAAGTCCTGCTACGCAACTATATCGGATTGCCAGAAAGTAAGTTGATTTCTCCTGTGGTCTTAGTAAAGACCATAGCACTAAGTACAGAACCCAAAGGGATAGCGGTCTAACTCCTGTTTCTGGTTCACGTTTTCCAGTTCACTCAATTGCTCACAATGGAATAGGGTTCTGGGGGAGGCTTAGGCTTTACCATGTGAGCCATAATCTAAACTCCTAGATTCCCCCTAATAGCCCCTATAATTGTCCCGTATATAATCCCTATACAACCCCCCTTAAAAAGTTCGGACTATAGCTCATGTGGGCTAACAGCGCAAGTTTGCATGGGAGGGACTGGGGTTTGCTCTGGGCCTTTGGGGTTGGCGGCTGAAGGTTCGACTCCCATCTTCCCTGGGTTGTCTAAGTATGCTAGGATTGTCTGAGAGGTGCCAAGACCCCACATACAGCGGTGGGCCTAGGAATAATTTCAGCAGCAGGATACCCTGACCTCAAACTGCCCAATAGCCAGAGCACATTGGATGACATATGTAACATCGATCCTTCTAGACAATGAGAACTGCAACGTCTAGTGCAAGCGGCCTTAATAACTAATGCAACTTAAGGTAGTCACATCGACTTCCCAGTCCCGTATCGTGGGTTGCTCAAGCCTGAAATCTTCGAGCAGTTCTACGTAGTTACTCTAAATACAAAGAAAGCCACTCGCCACTTTCTCAGGGACCTGCACGAAAGCGAGATCCCTGTTGTCCCTTCAAGGAGGGTCCTGAAAAGGTATCTCTCTGAATCATAACGTCGCCCTTTACACGCTCAGAAGTAGCGGAAAAGCTTGTAGTAGCCGCATGTAGCCGCTAGCCGTTACCTCCTGCACATCCCCAGAATGCGAAACCATCATTGTTGAAAGGCCTAAACGTGCATCCCTACACTGTACCGATCCCCTATCTGACACCTGTAAGCCTATAAACAGGACCAACATATGAGGTAATTTTCTTGATGTTGAGACAGGGCAGATTATGGTTATTCTCTTTTCTTCCTTAAAAAATACAGCGTCCAAAAGAAAGGTGCGACATTATGCTCTAGTATGGAACCTTCCATAATTTTAGGGGGATCCCAATATATAGACCGTATATACTATAACCCTTTTTAAGGGAACCCCAAAAAGCCCTTTTTTGAACACTGAAATCCTTATATGTCACTACTGCGTAATACCGCTTTCCATGTCATTCTCCAGGTGCTTTTTAACTTGGTTGCAGTATACCCTAAACCCTAACCCCTTTATAGTCCCCGTGTCATCCCTTAGCTGGGTTCCTGTGGCTGCAGAAAGTCACGCCTTGCGAGCCACTTCGGGCGCTGTTGGCAGGGTCAAAACCTGACAACATGGATTTAGGGTTGGTGTTAGGGGTGCGGGTTTGGGTTTGGGATTCTTGCGGGTTGAGGGCTCAGGGGCTTCAGTGGCTTTAAGGGTTTAGAAGCGTCTCCTGCAAAAGCAGGAACTTGAACAAGAGCCCTCCTTGCACCCTGTTACCACCTACTGAGCCTCCAACATCGGCAGCATAGCTTCAGCAAGCAATTCCCCGAGCCCCTCTGCATCAAGTGCTACCCGAAGACAAACTGAGCGTGTATACGTCCTGCTACCCGTGGTCCCGTTTTTTGCTAGGCTTCTTTTTGGGGGACGGGGGCGAAGACTTACCTATGACACCTATTCGAACCTCACCGGACTTTGGCTTTACAGGGCCCTTACTGTGTGGAAGCACTACAGCTCCTCCCTCGCAACAAACCCCTCACCATGAAGCATGCACTGGTGGAAATTCTTGCCATTAAGACCAGAGCTGAGTCTGAGAATTAATATTGGGGTTATAGGGGCTATATAGGGATAATGGAAAAGAAAATGGAAACTACTATTTAGGGTTTAGGGTTTTAGGGACCCCCTGATTAATATGATGGAACTTGAGACCACAGGCCGGGACGAAAGCGCAAAAATGGACAGGAGTGGTGACACTGGATGTGAGGAGACAGACGGTATACAACCAAAAGAGCACACAGCCCAGCCCTCACTGCCCATGAAAAGAACTGCAACCCTCCTACCGAAACCTTCCTAAAGAAGACCTTCCAAGATCTCCCAAGATCCCCCCAAGATCCCCTCAAGATCCCCCCAAGATCCCCCCAAGCCCCATCCCCACACACCCCAAGATCACCCCAAAAAGGCCCTCCTAGCCAACGCGGGAAAATCCAGCCACTGGTCCAGGGTAGCTCCAAAAACCAGGCAGAATTACCTACACCTCCCCCCGTAGAACCCCAGGCTCACTTTGTGAGAGCTTTCGTGACTACTGTCCTCTTGAAAGGGGTCTACTCAAATTTAAAGGATTGGGAGCCTCTTCTTCCGCCAACAAAAACCCTGAGTAAAAACTTACATATTGCGCGACTTTCTGAAGCTCGAAGCCCGAAACCCTGCAGCCTGTACCTGCATGAAGCTCTTCCAGACTGGTAGTATGCAGTTTCTCCTCCATGTGAGCCCTGGACTACATTTTTGGTATATTCCCTTAATAGGTACCCCCCAAAACCTCGTATAGTCCCCTGTAGGTCCCCCCCAACCTAAGTCTAGCCCGTAGCTCATGTAGAGTGGCAGTGCAGAAAACAGGGAGCTCAAAGAGCTCAATCCTGAGCCCTCAACGCTTCTGCCCAATCCATGCAGAGCCTGAACACCTAAAGCTAAAGGACCTTACGGCTGGTTACTCAGAAATAAAGTGAGTGTATTCCCTATATATAATCCCAATGATAATCCTTATATGATGCTTTCCCTTATTCCCCACTAGCCCCAGGAAAGAACGCCTGGCCGAACTTCTGGAGAACTGTGCAGAAATCCCGCATGAAGGGACGGCGGTGCAAATCCTTTCAGGGGTTTAGGGTTTAGGGTTGTAGGTGCTAGGATTCAAGTCTACTTGGAGGCATCAGGTTTACCTGGTCTTGAGCCTGCAGTTCGGAGCTTCGGTACCCAAAAAGTGAATTTTATGTTGCGAATTTGGAGCTCTCAGAAAAGATCTAGGAATCCCAATGCGGTTTTCCTATTTAGGCGCATGCGAAGAAGAGCAAATCCCTACAGTCAAGCAACCAGCATGCCGGAGCCTGGGGACCCTGGAGTTGGGGACAAGATGAATTCCAGGTGCTGGCCTTGAGGATATTGGGTGTTGTGTGGAAACTTCTGCGAGTTGATCCAGTGCGTAGCAGGGACTAGTATGACCTATAGGCTATAGTCTAAACTCCTACTATCTCCCTTAATAACCGCTATAAAGTCCATTATATAGGGCCCTTTAAGGAGTTTAGACTATGGAAGGCTCATATGATCATGCCATGATCATTGTACCCCCTCTCTGGGTTCCCCAAAGAAAACCATCTTTCAGAGGGACTTTCATATGAGCATGGGAATCGAAACTTCTTCTTTAAAACCCAAAGCTACACCTCCAGGGGACCTATCACTGCGAGAAGTGTTGCAGTGAGAGAAGCTGAGTTTCAAATAATTTGTCAAGCAGAACAGTGTTGTTCTTTGTGATGCGTACCAGCTACCATGACTCTTCATATTTTTGGAACTGTGATCATACGCTCCACTAGCACTGCGGAACCCGAGAAGTTGCAAGTTAGGACTTCCGGTAGAGGATTGCACGGCCCATGGGAAGTGCGCAGGCTTGAAACCTACGAAATTCATGTGCTATTTGTTGCAGGATCCCAGCATGCCCAACGGTGAACGCTAGAGCCGCATAGAGCCGCTAGATCCTAAGCCGTGTGGAGACGACTTTCTCCTCGCGCAAGCAGCTCCACGATAAGCATCTGCCCGCTCAGCTCAGCAAACTCACAATTGGAGTCCAGCCCTGTCTCGATGCGTATTCTAAAGCCGTCATGCCATTGCCATCCCCTAATTGCTTGTCAGCCCTTGCTTCCAAAAGCAAACTTACAACTTCCAGGTGCCCTCTGCTAGCAGCTAAAATCAGTGCCGTTTCGCCGCCTTCATCAGTCAAGTCTGCGGCAGCCCTTGCTTGTAACAGCAAACGAACGCTTTGCAGCTGGCCGCGGCGAGAGGCATACATGAGGGCCGTCTTGCCACTTCTGTCAGGGACATTTATGTTGGCAGACTCCAAGAGGGCCTGTAAAACATCCACGTCGCCCACACCTTGCTGTGCTGCGCAGATGAGGGCGGTTTTGCCATTCCTGGAGCGGATGCCCTTGTCAGCCCGCGCCTCCAACAGAAGACGTACGATCTGGACATGGCTTTGACCTTGGCTGGCCGCGCAGATGAGAGGTGTGTCGCCGCTGCTGTCCGGCAAGTTTGTAGTAGCCTTTGCTTCCACAAGCGCCTGAACAAGTGCTACATGACCTCGGCGAGATGCATGAAAAAGGGCTGTATCACCATCGTTGGTTGCCATGTCAACATTCGCACGGAATTGCAACAGTACATAGGCAACTTCCAGCTGGCCCAGACGAGATGCCCGCAGAAGCGCTGTACTGCCATCAAGCCATGTATCATCCACATCCGCCTTGGCCTCCAGAAGCCTTACAAGTGTGGCGGTGCGACCGCACTGTTGTGCAATAGCCAGGGGCCGATTGCCGAAAGCATCACGCAGGTCTGGATCTTGTGGACGCTGTAATATGTCTTCAACCATTTGAGGGTCGCGCTTCACTGCGAACACCAGCGAATTTGCATCCGACAGAGTGGCGTCTGCAAATTCCCGCAGCACGAGCTGTAGGTCTTCTTGCGGCTGCAACGTGTCATCATCGCGCAAAGTCTCTTTGCCTCGGAGGATCACTTGCCTGAAACGAGGGTAGCCGTACAGCTTCTGCAACTGCTGCTTCAAGGCCCTCACGTCTTTTACTTCCAAGGGAACACTGGCCAACTCCTTCCCAGCCAAGTTCCAGACAAGCGGCATGGCTTGTTTAACGTAGACTCCCTGCCCCTATGTTTAACTGCTGCCTGATGCCTGTTCCATCTGCCAGACCAACGTTGCTGAAGACACAAAAAATGATAAAGATGACTGGGCAGGTGCAAACCAAGTTCATGGCGACTATGTTCGATTACAGCCCTTTTCGCTGGGCTTGAGCAATGCACAACAGAAAGGCAAAGTGCATTGAACCCTCAGACAGCGGTATCGCATCAAATGGGTGCAGCTAATATCCGTAAGGATGAAGGCACTTCCAACAACTTCTGTGGTGGATACTTGAAAAGCCCTGCATGTATCATATGCCTACGGTTTTATGGTATTCCGGTATATAAGGGTCATTCATCAGTGCCGCTCCTCCTTGCGACGGCTACATGGCCTCACAGCTCCGCTAGTTTGTACTCAACAAGTATGTGTCCCAAACAAAGACCTATAGAGGCTAGTGTAAAACCTGCGTCGCAGATAGAATCTGTACTATCATACAGATCTCCAAGAAAAGCCTGAGGGGGAGCCCCACTTTCTGGGGGAGTAGGAAATATTCTCATCAATTTGGATCCTAGTTTTTGTTCTGCTTTGCTTTGCTGAGTGGGATTTCAAACTCGCAGCTCATGTCCTGGCAGAGCTCCAGAAGCTCCCCCTGAAGCGCTCTAGCCTCGTTTGCAGCAGGAGCAGGGTTCGGATATATGGGGAGATCCAGTTGTGGCAAGCAGCGAAAGCAATGTGCTGTTAAGAAGCACTGCCGTAATTAAAAACCATAGGAGAGCAGGAGCGGCAAGACCAACCCAGCTTTGGCCACCCGCAGTCGTAGTAACCCCTCGAAGCCCGGGACATAGCCCCAAAAAACCGCATCTTTCAGGCGTTAGTTCATCCCGAAAAATCGCACCAATCAGAGGCTCTCGCCTCAGCATCGTTGGGGCTCGGGGGCCTCGCAGCGCAGGCTATGAAGAGCTCAGTTCAGATTTGATCCGTACCGTTAGGAAAACGTAGGGACTGTGAGGTCCACATGCCTGGAACCCAGAACGTAGTTCCTTTCTGGGGGGTTGGTTGTGGATCCAAACTGCTATGACTCAAACACAGAAGCATTTTGTTAGATATACGTTTTAGGTCACAGCCGTGGCTTGGGCGGTGCAATGTGTTTCGAGCCTACTTCGCCCAAACGGTTACCTGTCCAAATTTCGGCCCAAAATGTAGCTGAAGTATGGAAAGCAAACAACGTGCTGAGATTCAGGGAACATCATTACCAATGATTCAGTTTCCATGTTACAACAAGATCTTTCAGTCTTTGTTGAAGCTTTCAAGCCCTGCATCCGCATAACCTAGTGCCTCAAGATCTGAACCTTAACGGGAAATATTGCGGGTGTACGTCTGCGCATGTACGCTGGTGATTTGGAAGGATCGGGTGTGCCCAATCCCTCTCCAAAAGACTTGGTGGGTTCTCATGAATCAGGCATCTTCTGATTCTTTTTGATGTCCAAAGAATACACTTGCGGCACTCGCGCAGAGACCAACAAACACCACACTGAGTATCTCTGAGAAGCTCTGCTATAGTCCCGATAGACCTGCCACAATCCCTGCCAATCCATATCTAACTCATGCGCATCCCGCAACAAGGAATTTCTGAGAAGCATTGGTGGACGGGGAAAATTACGTGCAGAGAATGAAGGAATGGGCTCATAGAACCAAACTACCTAAGAGCGAAATCCACAAGGCATGTTAAATCGATTATATCATAAATTAACGGGACCCTAAAACCCAAACTTGAAGCCCTGAACCCAAAATCCGAATCCTGGCCCACCTGACTTTTGAAGGTGTCGCTGTCCCTGTGGGGATGGAGATACGACGAGGTCACGGCAGCTCACATTGAAGGCTTGCTCAAAATTATGGGTCCTGGTAGGTGTAGGATTTGGTGAATAGGCTTCTCAAACTGGGGATCCCTCTTGAGCTGTCGACCGGTATGACTATAGAGAAGGCTCTGTAAGGCTACGTCAGGGTTCTGCAAGAAGTGGTTCGCGGCTTCACAACGTGGCGGGTCCCAATTTGGAGGGTAGAAGGTTTTGTAGTGCTACGTCTACAGGGCTGACGGCATCCCCAAGATCAACATTGTAGGTTTCCGAGGTTTGTTGTTTACTTGAAGGTCATAGTTGAGCGTGTGCGCGCGATCCTGTTTGGCCGGAAAACGATGGCCCATGCTTTTGCGAAACTCTCAGAGCCTACCCCTAACCATGGGAATAACGTTGTCGGGCGTAGCAGTGGTGAGGATGCAAGGGAACCGAGGGTACACGGTGACGGAAGACAGGATTTCCACGCATCAGTCAAAGCATAAACAACCCCTCCCCAACACGGTTAGAAGGTTTCTGAAAATCGCAGGTCTCCCTCTAGGAGTCTTAGGAACAGGATCCCGGCATTTGGCCAAATCAGGGAATTCACCTTCTAACACTGCTGGAAGCTGGCCAGACCACCCTAAAGACGAAAACCCTCTGTGGAGGAAGGCCTCCATTCCATCCGAAGAAGTTGATCATCCTTTGGCGCTACCGCCTCCGGCAAAATCATATAGGGACCCTAAAACTCCTGCATGACCCTAAGGGTAGACTAGTATCCTAGAGTCATGCAGGACTCTTGGCATCAACCCAAGGTTCCATTCCGGGGTCCTGATGAGGGTCGGGACATTCTTGAGATACTCAGGCTAAGACTATACAGTTTAGCTACATTGGGCTCCTAAATCCTGAGAGTGGGACCTTTGGGGTGGATCATATTCTGGGGTCATCCCTGGGGGCAAACACAAACCTATGCGGGTTCGTGCTACAACAGGTATCATAGCCTGACAAAGCACTCACCGTCAGAAGGAGGAACAGTGGCCCTAGCAGAATAGCAAGAATGTGGCGCTGACGGCGATGATCGCAGAGATCGCGAAGAAAATGAATTTAGCAATAAAAAATACCATAATCAGGGTGATCGCACTGGAGATGGTGAATCCATGGCAATTTGGAAATCCTCGTGCGAAGCTGGCTAAGACACCCGTTACTGTCCCTCCACAGAGGGGCCCGCATGGATTACTCGACAGACATATATGGCTGGTTCCAGACATGAGGGGTGCCCAAAATGAATACACCGAATGCGGCGACGTCCAACGCAAGGGTCCCGTAGATAGGAACCCGAAAATCCAAAACTCCTCTTGCATGTTCTGGCTCGCCTCGATCTACGCATGCTCCTCAACAGCGGCCTCTTCAAGGACAGGCTGCTGGATGGGTGCTGATAATTACCTGAACTTCTGAACCCTCTAGTGTAGTTCCTTTTCGGGGTTTGAAATTGTCTCTTGGAAAAGATGACTAGAACCCCCCCAAAAGGCTCTGCGTCGGAAAGTTGAAGTTTACAGAAGGCCTGACTGAGGTCTCGTGATATAGGCCACCTTCATGTGGAGGCTATTTCTGCACATGCGAGCATGGGACTTTAAGCCCTGTGTCAGCCTCTTGCCTTGGACTCCACCTCACCCTGCATTTCAAGGAGGATTCGGACTGGATTCTAGACTCACCGGCTTCAGGTTTCGGGATATGCTGCTTTCCCTTCAGGCCTAAGCTTAGGTCATCTTTAAGACAACCGGCTTCAATCCATGTCGCGAGCTTCCAACGCTCAGTGGGCAGAAGCGGAATGACAACAATGAAAAGTAAGAGGGAGTAGACTTGGCGACAATGATCAGACGCACTATCCATACACCCCAATGCATCGAAAATCATGCGGACCAAATGCCGATTCGAAATGTGCCTCAAACTTAAAATCTCCCAACAAGGCAGGAACATTCTGTGTCTCAATACGCTGTCTGGGTGAACTTGCAGGAGACCTGCGACGAAAGCGTCGAGGCTCGCGGTTTGTTGAGCATGGGCATGATGCTTACTGATACAATGGCTAGCTGCTAGGGGTGCATCATGCCGTGGATCGGTGGGCTTGGTTACTCACTAGTCTTTGCTACCAATGGCTGCTTAGCTGCTAGGGGGTTCAGAAAGAATTGGCGTTCTGCTGCTAGCGCTGTGGCTTCTTCTGCGTCATAGCTGGAGCCAAAAGACAGATCACAGATTGTGCTGGTCCCACCAGCACCATCACTTCACAAAAGATTGCTACCCAAATGAGCGCTCACATGGTTATCACAAACGAGAGGTCCTGCTCATGCCTCCCAAAGCGCTAGGATCTTGATCCCTTACATTTTTTGCACGTCACTTTGATTCGTCAGCTTCTTCAGCCCTGTATGCATCTCCAACAACGAGACAGTCCTCGCATAGCCCGAAGACTGCCTGGATAGAGGGTGCTGCTACATGAATCTTCTGGCACGTTGACGACTACTATCACAACACAGTCTTCAAGCCACTGTAGCAGGTGGCTAAGTATTTCAATGGCAAACTCCAAATGAAAACTGGATATCAGGCAAAAGGCGAAAGCTTTTATGCCCTGCACGTGCGAAAACGACTGTCTGCCGCGCCTGCCTGTGGAACCTGGCGGCTGTAAGGAGGGGCTTTGGGCCAAGCATTTGGGGGGTTCAGGGCTTGCAACTAACTTACCGCAAATGTTATCAAATTACACTACGTCACTAGCGACTCCTGGGCTCCCTGGGCAGTCATATTTAGAGTCACAAAGTGATATGTCTTGTCACCGAGGCCCATCAAGAATCAAGAGCCACATGCAATCCCCCAGCATCATAATCTCTTCAACTGCTGTCCGACATGGCTAATCCTTCCTCCATCAACCAGCACCTTGAACGCATCAAGCGGGAAGTACTTCACTTCAGGTTCTCTCTAGAGGATTCTAGAATATCTGGCCGCCATTTTTTCCCGATAAGAATTATGTCACTAGTTAATCCCTATTGTCTCCAATGCCCTGCAAAGAGGTACCGAGAGCTCTCCGACTCGAACTCGTCCGTCGGAACCTGAGCAGTCATGCTTTGACTCTAAACGGAATGGATGCTTCAAAGGAGAGCTCTGGAGCTTAAGTGAGCATCATGCAGACAAATCAGGGGCAAGGGATGACTTGGAGAAACACAAGGAGAAAGACCATGACATGAGACACCTTATGTTATTGTTGATCTTACTACCATTCTTCGGATTTCATGTTGCCAGCATTACTCAAGATCCAGCCCTAACCCCGAACCCTAAACGATTCATGCTGCGGACTTGCTTCTTTAGGGATGCTTTGTGTGGGAAGAAAAATCTGCCAGATACCCGGTACCCCTTTTTTGATACGTGCTCATATGATGACTCATGGGAAGACGATGATGATGATGATGATCAGCCAAACAGTCCAAGCCCTTTACCATGTCACGGCTGCCGTGGGCGTCTGCCGCCTAAATTCTGACATTGCAGCTTTGGCGCTCGACACAGCTCCCACCGGTCAGAGGCCTGCGCATGTGAAGGATTTTTTGGAGAAAGTGGACCCAAACAGATCAAAATGTGAGGTTTCTCATACCAGGCCTCCCAGGCTGGCCCTTGCCCTCACTTGTAAGCAATGGGTTCGCACCAGTCGTGCTCTGCTCATGCTGCGACAATATTGCCCATCAAACTGCCGCTTTCCTAACTTGATCTTGGATGTTGTTTCCTATTGCGATTTCTACTCGGCTAGCAAACGACTCAACATATTGCGCCCCGCACACGTTTTTCAGGCGTCTCATAGCACTCGGAAGAACTCCCAAATCTTGCGTTGAACGCCTTTGTAATGAATGAAGCAGTGCCATGGCTTATCAGTCTGAATTAGAGCACAGCAACTTAAGCCCTAGTCTGCTTCGAAGCAGCTCAAATGAATGATTGCAAGGATCCCAGCCTTTCCGTCGATGCCACGAAGCTCCTCACCGCATATCAGCAATCACACGTCAAAATGAAAGCAGCGCAGACTCAGAACCATGACGAGACTGTGCTGAGCGAGCTGTTGTAACTAGGGACAAGCATAGCAAGCACAGACTTGCTACTGTAAACCGGCACCCCTTAACACGTATTCCCAGAACATACAATGGTATTTGATTGGGAGTACACATTTTCGCGGGTGCAGGTCTCCGAGCTGGCCTCAATATTACTTGCTCGTGGTCAAGGTGAAAATCATGTAGGGTGCCGCAGATCAGATAATTGTTTTGCTTTTTTTTTGGAGGAGGGGGGGGGGTGGTGGTGGTGGGGGGTGGTATCGTTTGTGATTGTACCCCGAATATTCTTGCAGCTATTTGAACATAACAACCTTTACTCCTTGACAATAACAGCAGTTCTGACCCCCAGCTTGTGGGAACTACCTAAACTCGCTGTAAACTAATTTGGAACCACTGAGACCAAGCTCTGTAGTCCAACAAACATGTATATTACAGTAGCTGCCACACCTAGAAAATCCATGGCCGCATAGAAGTGATAACGGATTATGCAGGGATTATGTAGCTGCGGGCCTCTCCCACGCGGAACTCCGCCGGGGCCGGAAAAATGGTCACAACCCCATCACAGATGCCGTAGATGCTCCTTGGCTTCACCAAAAAAAAGAGCAGCAGCAGGAGCAGTGGCAACAGTGGCGTCATGCTCCTCCTCCCCGTCCTCCTTGCCTTTTCTTTCATCCTGCTCCTTCCCCTCCTTGTTGGCCTCCTGCCCGCCGAGTCCGACGCCATTCTCGTCGTGCTCCTCGTCGTCGTCGCCGCTGGAGGAGGAGGAGTAGTGGTAGCAGAGGTAGCAAGTACTCATCATCATCATCATCATCATCACATCATCATCATCATCATCATCATCATCACAGCAACAGTAGTACTAGTAGTGGAAAAAACAAGAGGAGGAGTAGCGGCGGTAGCAGTGATACTAATGGTAACGGCAGCAGCAGCAGCAGCAGCAGCGGCAGCCGCAGCAGCAACTGGTGACGCTTAGCAGCAGTAAGAAGCCGTGGTGATTTTGGCAGGGATGGCCGCGGCGGTAGCCACAGTGCTAACAATGATATGATAACTTCAATGCTCCATAGGCCAATTCTAGCAGTCCTTGGCTGGAAGCTTATTCCTCACAATAACCCGTGTCTCATGTACCTTGCTTACTGAAAAAAGGTGTGGGCTAGTGACGCTGAACACTACACCCCTAACGCAAGCCTTCCAATAGTTGCGTCAAATTCCCAGACCTATAGCCTCAGCTCAAAGACCAGACCCGAAGCCATGACCCCAAAACCACAATCCGAAGCTTCTCAACTCCAAGCCTTAAGCCCTGAGGCCTACGTGCCTTGCCCAAGCCCTCGCACCCACTCAAGCCCCAAACCCTAAGCCATGTCCAGCCCATGCGGGTGCTTAGCTTAGATTTTGCCGTTTTTATGGGGTACAGGGGATTCAAAAGGAGAAAGAAGGATCGTACATGCAGAGTTTGTGGCTTCCAGAAGTTCTATAACTATCACGCGCAAGCTTTTACGGCATGATCCTAATGCGCTTGCCAAGCTTCGTCTTGCAGGCCATAAGCCGATCTGCGCTCAGCGCGCCAAGCGCCTCATGATCATCCCTTCACAATACAACCAGGGGCAAATAGGCAACATAGCTTGCGTGGGGGTTCTATAATCTGGTGGCTATTTTGATCTATGGATATGATAGGGGGTGAGGCCCTGTCACGCTTCCTACATCTGTTGTTCTGTCGCTCACGTTTGCATTACAAGTACCATCACAACAACTACAAACACAACAACGACACCAACAACAAATCGAACATGACCTCAAGTATTCGTACTAGTACAATCAGTACTGTTTTTCTTCTCTTTCCTGCTTCTGGGAGCTGAATGAATCAGAAAGGTGAGAGGCACCCTTTTTTCTAGCCGAAAACGAACATTTGAGACAGATGATTGCGCTCCGTACTCCCACTAAATTTGAGTCACTTCTTCATCAAGACAGACTGATATCATCGCAACATATCACCATCACGATCAACACCTCGAGCACCATCACGACCACAACAACCACCATCGCCGCCGCCACCACCAGCACCGCCGCCACCACCACCACCATCACCATCACGGCCGGTGCTGCCAGCACCAGCAGAATACAAAAGCAGCAGCACCTCCACCACCGCTGCCGGCGCCGCCAACGCTTGGCAATGATGGCAGGCAGCGCACTACTCGCGTACCAGCTGCAAGAGCAGCAGTCAAAATATCCAGGCCAGGTGACGTGGGGCGAGCCGTAGATGCGGCCGTTTTGCAGAAGCATCAGGTTCCGCGCTCCTGAGACGAAGTCACTACCCTCTTTGGACGCTGAAGCTTGTTGAGTCAACATGATCATGCCGCGCCTACTGCCAAGCCCACTAGCTTTTCTTGCTGAGAATGATGACGTGCGCAGATCGCTGTTTCCAGCATTCGATTGCTATCATATTTACCAAGACGTTCTCACATCAGCGCCTATATGAAGTATCCTGAACTATCGGGAGCGGCATTGCAACAGTGATCAACAAAAGAGCATGACATGGGTACTGTCCCCACCCAGCCAACAGTCTTTGATACAGATAAGACTCAGGGCTGTAGCTGCAGATATGCAATTGTCCAACTGTTCGTTAGGGGGGCAGCACCTCTATTGGTGCCCGCGGAAGAGGGGGACGAAAGCTGCCAAGCGGGGGGCAAGATTAGGCTCTGGGCAGACGTGCAGCATGTACGTGAAGGCAACTTTTTGACGGTGTCGAGCGCATGAGCGCGAGCGGCAGAGTGCAGAGACTCACGAGCATGAAACTGAGTGCGCAACCAGCTGCAGGCAAACCCGAACCAGCATGGCTGCAGTCAGACTCTGTCAGAATACACCACAGCTTAGCAAACATCGCCGGTGCCATGCCAAAACATGCCACATGGCCGCCCCCGGGCTGGCATCGAAAGCTTTCGTAACGACATCATCAACAAGGCTTGAAACTGAAGCCCCATGCCTAAATACTCTACATTTCTGGCCCGCTCTCTCCCTGACAAAAACACCAGGGCCTTTGTTCTAGTCACATGAACAAAAGCCTTCCGCAGTTTTCGGCCTATCCCGTGCATGCCAAAGACCATCAGACATCTCTTCGTAACCATTCAAATTCCGATGACTAAAGGTAAAATGATTGCTTTCTAGATTAGAGGTTTGTCTCTTATGTACCCCAATTTTTGCACTCACACCGTTGGTATAGTAAGTCTCTCCAAGGCTCCAAAGATGTTGAACTTCCGTCCACGCCAGACGCCCTGAGGGCTTACTCCGTTCTCACATAGCGGGAAAAGAAGCTTCTAATTCAGGGATATTCTGGGTTCAACCTGCCCATACGTAAATTCTGACTGGTACGGCACATGCATCCCTCTACTTTGACCCCGTTGCAAACTCGTGAATGCATTGAGGCTCCCAAGAAGCATCAAATACTTGGGAGGCTGTACGCAAATAGGGCAGGAAAGTAATGGCAGCAGTGGACCATCCGATGCTTGTCGTAACCATGCGCTGTTGTTGCCACTGTTACACTTCCAGTTTTGTTCGTATTCCAATGGCAACCACGATGCCTTTCATCTGTTTTCAGGCTAAAAAAAAAGGGGCCGAAAAAATTACCAATGCTCCGCCTGAGGTACCCTATACCCGAAGTATACAAGGAATCGGAGACCATAATACTGGTGATTGTCGCTATAAGCTCCCTACATACACCCAGTTTCCATGTGATCCTCCATGTTCTTTTTCATGTGGTTCTCCATTGTTGGGATAATATTCCTGTATTCCCCTATCTACCCCCTTTAAAGGGACTGAGAGTTTCCTTCTCATTTGATATTTTCTGCTCCACTTGATTCTCCATTACTGCGGAAATGTCTTTCTATATATATATGTACATATCTCTAATATCCCAGTCCCTACATTATTAAATCCACTCTGCCACCAACGCTGATTGTGCCTCCATGTTAGGGATTTCATCGCTTTCCTGGGATGGATCTAGGGCTTGGGGTTCTTCAATGCGTTGGCGTCAGGAATGTGGGGGTTCTGTCTGGAAGATGAATTCACATTGAAAGAATGGGTTTTAGGCTTGTAAGGCTTTAACATCCAGGCTCCAGCACGTCGTAAGACGTGCTACGGATGATCCAGGCACTGTATCGTAAGGACTTGCGGAGGATTTTCAGGAACTTTAAGACAGAATCTTGTTGTAGCATGATTCAGGATGTTATGCGACTGGAGCTCAAAGTTGTGTCGCGCAACATGCCAGAATCTGAAAATGGTTTCCTGTACTGCCCCCGCCCCCCTCAGGACTACTAGTACCACACAGAGAGGACGCAAACTTTTGCACACAACAACCGGGCCTTTGGGCGCTGAAGAAATTCCAGGCATGTCAAATCGAACAGACTGGGAATCCCGCAAGCAGGTTAAAACGTGAAGGCTGCCAACGTATCTGGCAGTAGTAGCACAAATAGGACCAGCAATATAGTCAGAGTTCGTGCGGTCAAAAAGTTTGAGGTTGTCAAGACTGCATGGTCTAACCTTAGCAGTGCTGGACAGGAATGATTGGGTTGTCGGCCTTAGCCACCTGGTGGCAACCACAGCCACTTAGAGCAAGTGTTCTGTACACCATTGCCCAGCACCACTGAACCCAGGGCCCAGGAGATAATACTGAACGCTACAAGAGTGGAGCCCTTGATGCTTTGAAATCTTGGCTGGATCCCTGACAGCAGCCTTGTCAGCACCAGGAAAAACACTAATAGAAGTTGTTGGCCAACTTTCAAAGTGTTAGGACGATACTGTTTTGAGGTCTACTTTGTGTACACAACCATGTTCTTTCAAGGCATCATAGCCTCCTCAAAACCTCCATCTAGACGAAAAGGCTACAACTTATAGGCAAATTAATCAAGCCTCCCGCCCCCCAAATGGACCCCGGCAGTAAGTAAGGAATATTAGGAGTTGAGTGGACTGTGTTATGTGTGATTATGCAAGGAACTTGGGCATTTCCAACCCGCGTTTCTTTTCTCCTTGATATGGGGACCCGCCCGAAAGCGCTCCCTGAATTTCCGAAAGCCCTAATCTCTAAACCCAACATATCCCCTTCTACCCCAATAACTCCGTGAAAGAGATCCCCATGTGATCCTAAAATGAAATGATGGCATTTGGTAGTTCAGAATCCCATGGCCGAGCTGCATTGGCCGCCCACGCTGGCAGCGGCGATGAGAAGCCCTGCAGTCCGCAAAAGGATTGATGTCCCTAGCAGCATTTTTTGTTATGGGAGGTTGTCAAAGCTATGGCCCCCGCGGATTCAATACCTTTCCGATTTCCATCACGGGCAAGCGCAAACATCCCCTGACTTCGGCCCGCGTGCCGCCTGCCGGCAGGCACTGCGGAGATCCGGTCTGTCGTTACCCACTTTGGGGCTAAACTCCAAAAAACCAGCGTGAACATCGTTCAAGGTTGCCTCTGTACACACCTGCGACGCTCTGCGGGCCCTGCGACCTACCCAATCTCAGCCAACTTTGGCGGCTGTCATCATCCCGTTTGCCACCAAGATGCGAGACACGATGCCTGACACATCTTCTTCGCTGTGCGGACTCGGCAGCTGCACTACCTTGCCATTCTGGATGAGGGGTGCGACACTCTCTGCCAGGTAGCGCTCGTGCGCGGGCCATGCCAAATCGTCGAAGTCGGCCGTGCTTAGAGGGTTTGGGTTCAGCTTCCCGTCGCGAGCCTGCGTCCTGCGTTCCCGCGCTTCTTCACGAGGCAACTCTAGGCAGTAGCACGACGTGAGCTGCCTCACCACATCCGGACAGTGTAACAATTGGAAACCCTCAGCAACTACAACGGCGTGAGAAGAACTTGCGGCAAGAATGGCTTTCGCAAATGCCTGGTGGTTGGTGCAACTCGGCTCCTCTTCGGACAAGCGCTCCTTGCCCCCCACGCATACGGGAACCGGCCTCTCCCAGTAGTTGTCCTGGCCTACCACACACACAGCTACTCCGGTTTCAGCCAGGCGCTTCTGCAGAGCCTTAGCCACCCAACCCTTTCCTGAGCGCGTGGACCCTGTCAAACCAACCACTACCATGGCTTTCACATTGCTTAACACCTCCAGCTGCAATTTAAGTCGCTATGGTATAAGCAGATGTTGGGTCTGTAGTCAAAAAGGCCTTCACAAGCAACGTCTGCCGATTTCATTCGGTAAGGTTGGCAGACAATCTGTTGCAGGTTATGGTGTGAAGCCGACCTCTCAGCTCCTGACATGGTAGCTTGAGATCAATACCACCAGGCGTCTGGAGCACAATTCTGTTTGGCTATCAATGCAATGTTGAATTTCTTCCTGACTTCCAGTCTTGGCCTCTTATAGAGGTTTACGCCCCTCCAGATTTGAAGGCAACAACTAACCCCTACCTTCACAGCGAGGATGTGTAGTTCAGACCCTGGTATGGGATACCTCAGATGGACATCAAAACGATCTGGTTATTGTTTAGGCTTATCTAGTTGGAAGGGAACATCAGGCCTAGCAGACGCAAATCGCACCGCGAGCAGGAGGCAAAAGTGTGGGAAGTAAAGCGGCTATCACAAAACCAAGGGCCTTCATACATCCCCGAACTAAACTGTATATGCATATTGGGCGGCAACATCGGATTACAACAGATATGACGGGGATCACGTGGGGATAATGAAGTAATCCAACAGCAAGTAAGGGCCAGGCCGGGCGCTGGATATCTCCCAAGTAATGGACGACACCTCAGCGCTGAAGGCAGGCTCGAATGGGAGTTTCGCAAAACGAGGGGGCCTCAAGGGATCCCAAGTGATGTAAGTATATAGGGATTGTCAGGGGAATATAAAGGTCCCTAGTCGGGATTCTATACGTGAAATTTTAGAATAGCGCCAGATTTGAAGGTCTGAGGCTTAGGATTCAAGAATCGGGGCTAGGGCTCGGGCTTGAGGCGAACATCATGTTAAATTCTCCGGTTTGTTGTTGGTCAGTTTCTGTTGTAAACATGCAACCATTATGCGGGTTGAATACCCTAGATATAGTGACATCATTGACATGCATCCATCTGAAACTAGTACCGCCATGAATATGACGTACTTCAAGCTTCGTTGCAAATGCGCAGGACCTTGAAGAGGTCAAGGGTACCCTTCATACTCCCATAATCCCTTTACAGGGACCATAATGATAATAGACCCATCTGTATACATATATGTATTGTATATCTATATATATATATATCTCTCTCTCTCTCTCTCTCTCCACCCTATATATCCCAATACAGTTGGGCCTGGAAGTATGGCACCATGCGGACATCTCAGGCTGAGACTCCGCCATTGGGGCTTGAAGTCTGTGCAGAAGCGTCGATCCTGCGAGTCAACTTGATGCACATGGAAGACATTTGCCTAGTGCAATTAAAGTGCTGCTCTAGTAGCTATAGTTGTTGAAGTTGGGAACATAAGCGCGACTTTTAAGCAGAAATTATTGGAAGCAGCAGCAGCAGCAGCATCAGCATCAGCTCTTCTGCTGCTTTCAATTTCTGCCGACCTCCTCCTGAGCCCAGTCCTGCTCCCTTCATTGCTAACAACCCCTTTTACAGCCCAGGCTCCGCGACAGGCGCGGCCGCGGAGGAGGGGCCTGGCCTCGGCCCAAAGTGCTTAGCTGGCCCCGCGCCAGAGGTCATCCCTCAAGGTTTGGGGCTGGGGGAGTCCCATCCCAAATAATGGAGAATCATGAGAAAAAGCATATGCAAAAACAAACGGAAACTCTTGTTAGAGATGTGTATAGGAGCCTAACTAATTTCGAGTGATGGAGAAAATTCGAAATGAAATGGAAGCTGGTGTCATATGGATTTTTGCTTGGGGTTTCAAGGAATTTGTGCTGACCTGTTTTGGCAGCATGCGAGCTGCGAGAAAGTTGTCGGTGCTTCATGTTTTGGAAAGCCTACACGGGGACTCGCTTGTTGAGGCATAGCCATGTCATGCTGAAAGCCGGTTTAGGGTATGACTCAAAATGTATAACATTCAATTGTCGGACGGTATTCAATTCAACATTTTCAACACCCTGTGGGCTTTAGGATCAAGAAGCGTAGGCAGGGTAATGAGTCGGGGGAGCCCCAAGGTCCCGGTATTCCCCAACATGAAAGACCCCAAAGGGCATGCCCTGAACATGTGGATTCCACGCCAAAACACACTTTCTTTTGAATCCATGAAAAATGCTACTCAAGAACTGGGATGCGGTGTGTGAAGCATCTGAGATCATCTGAGTGACTGACTGCCATATCAGGAACTCCATATTCCCGAATAACCGAAGCTTCAAGACTTCGAAACCTGTTTCAGGCTGGGGGCATCGCTTCTATGTGCTGTCGGGGCCTGCGCTGCGGGTGGTATCATGCTTGCATACTCCCGATATGAACATGGTGTAGAATAGTCTGCGCACCTCGTCCTAATTATGCTCTATGCTTGGCTCGTGTGCAAAGTGCAGAAGCACATATCGCACTCTGGGAAGAGAAGACCAGCAACATACTCATGAGCCGATTCTCCCCCAAGTGTTCTGCAGTGCAAAACTACAAGGGCTACAAGCTTGCGATGGCAACAAATCCCAGGAGTCACATAAATGGGCACCACAGGTACACCATGAATGTCAAAACTTGAAAGCCAACGCAGCTCACTCCGCCTTACAAAGCCTTGAAAACCATCTGCTAACTGCTCCAAATTGTAGACATCTACTCAAGGTCCAGACAACATGAAACCCCCTGATGAAACTTATGTACATGAGGACGCATATCTCTACATGAGCTACAGTCTAAACTCCTAGCATCCGCCTTAAACAACCCCCATGATACTCCCCTATTTGATCCCTTATATAACCCCCCTTTAAAGGACAGCTGACATTGTGGCCCAGGGAACTTCTAGCCTCGGCCCTTCACGAAGTCCACAATGGCCCGGGCTCCGAGGTGGTGCACGGGCCAGCCTGGAATTACTTTTTCAGGTATTCATGCTTCCCTGGAGTTGGGGAGTGGGATGATTACGGGGATTATGCAGAAACTGCCTTAGGGATCCACTCGTAGTTTTCCAACTGAGCACGAGTAAGATTTGAGAGCCACAATTGCAGTGCTTTGGCTGAGGGACTTGTAGGCTAATGGGTAGTTGTTACAAGGGTGAAAAACACCTCAACTTCAAGTCAGAAAGATACCTAACCAACAGAGTAGGGTTTAGAGATTGAGGGCCGCGCAGGATATGGGTTCTGGGCATGAGGACGCATGGTTCATGGATGAGGGCTTGGTGGGTTGGGGTTTAGGGTTGAGAGTTGCGCTTCCCGCAAACTTGGGTTGTTTGTGCGAACCTTTTGAGACGCCCAAAAAGAGTTGAAGTAACTTCAAGGCACGCAAAAGCGTGCGAGGTCCGCGAAAAAAACACACTGGAGAAAGCAACAAGGCCTGCCTGCAGGCAGTATTACCTTACCTGTCCTTCCCCTGATCCAAGAGCCCGCTGGCCTCCCAATGCATCCCGGGAGTCCTGGCGGAGAAAGACGTGTAGCAAAGAACGTCATGATGAACGGCCTTGACCGCATCGGTGGGCTTATGCCAAACTGCGCAATCACTGCCAGCGTTTCCGTGATGGTGCAAGGATGAGGCATCGACAAGGTCAGAGGTTCTGCGGTAAGTGCTTGTTATCTATCAACTGGCCAACAGAGAAATGTAGATACAAAACGAACTTGTGCGTTTGTAACAGGCGTCCTCTGGCAGGCTGCTGCAGTCATGCGATGCTTTCGCGTGATGGTGGCTTTAGGTTGTTGTTTTCTTGCTGTTGTTGCTGCTGTTGTTGTTGTTGCTGCTGCTGGTGACGGCGGCAGCAGCGGTGGTGGTAGTGGTGATGGTGATGGCCGCGGCGGGAGCAGGGGCGGTGGCGGCGGCTGCAGACGCGGTGCAACGCAGCAGCGGCAGCAGGAACAGCACAAACAGGATGGGCAGGAGCAGGAAAAACAGCGGTGCTAACAGTCATAGTAGCGGAGCAGGTGATTCCCCTGTATCTGAAATGGCGACCTCTTCAGCTTCCGATTGAATTCGACTCCGAAGGCGAAGGAGACAAGATAACGCTCTTCGGGGATTGTGAGAGACTATACTGTAGTGGGCGTCCCTATGGGGCCCAGGCTGATAAGAAGAAAAATCCACTTACCTGCAAGGGATCGCGGCTCCAAAAAACACCAATGTAGCTTTTTGCTTTGATCAGGTTGACTTCTCTGAATCTCCAACTCAGCTAGGGCTCGGGTTGGAGGCAACCTTTGATAATTCTTGCAACACCATGGGATGGAAGCTTGGCGTCTGCATTTTGCCTTTCAAGATGGCTGTGAAACCTTTACAGCCCAAGGTATAGAGCTGGAAAACAGCAATTCCATCCCTTAGATTCTTGTGAGTTGTTCAGGATACTAGCTCGGAAGCAGACCGGCTTGTTCTGTCCTCGATCTGCTTACAGCCCCTTGGATCCAGCAGCGCAAGAAGTGAAATGTACCTAAATTTGGGGATTTGTGAATCCATGGCCCAAGGATGCACCATTCCACTGACTGTGCTGAAGCGTGATCCCTGAACGCCATTTGCAAACACTCTCAATTTTCCATTACCCAGAAAGCCTCAGCCCGAAGATCGAAACCCTGAATTCCTACACCCTAGGCCCTAAACCCTACAACGATAAACCCTACAACGATGAAGCCCTAACCTACACCTCCCCAAGGGGTCCGCCAAGAAGTCGGTCCCTCGTTGTTGATGGTGGGAGCCCAAGCCGGAGCCATAGACCTCATCTCAAAATGTCGGCGTCGGCACCCTTAAAAGGTTTAAAGGGATGTATAGAGTTGAGGGGCTCAAGGATTTCGGCAGGTATAATGTTGAGGATGCCTCAAACTGGCTGGGCCATAAAAGGGTACCAGTAGATCTGGTCTCCTGGTATTGCAAGGCTGGGGTCTTACTGTACAGCTTGATTTCTACGGTTCAGCACGTAAAGGTTGTGGAATAAGGTTTTGGCTATAGGTACGGTTTACTGTCTGCCGACCTTTGGGAGGCGTGTTGGATGGTTTCAGAGAGTGTATGGTCTAAGCATGAGGCTTATGGGGCCTACAATTGGGCTATACTGCAAGTTGAAGTAGGTTTCAATTGTCTCGCGACCTAAAAGTTCGGAATGATGGAAGTAAGTGGTCAAGCTGTTGGGCTTTTGGGTATAATGTAGGGCGTGCCAGATGGATTTTAGATGATTTGGGACTGTACAAAAGTTTGGCAACAAGCTGATGTACGACACGTACTACACATCATTGGAGAAGCTAGCAGGACCGCCATGGCAACTACACCTTCAGAGCATCTTATCTCCCACATTAGGCTGAGCAAGGCCCGATGCCTTTCCATAGGACCACCCTTCCACAAACAAACTCCACCCCCAAACCCCGCAGGACTGCAAACCCCCGAGCTCCCAAACCCAGGTCACTCCCTGTTCTCAGGCATTTGCATACTGGTTGAGATCTGCACCGGATGCGGCGACGTAGATCAAGTCCCCATAGGCCTGGAATTTAGGCTTTCCAGTGGCATTATTGGTGAAAAGAAGTTTGCGAGTCATGACTATATGATATCAGTGGCGTGAAATATCATGATAGCTGAAGATGAAAAAAGAGCAATGGCAATATACACGATCAGGAAAGTTCGTTGCCCAATACATACCAAACTAAGTTGGCAATTACATTGGGACTGACAGCTGTAAACCATGAAAATTCAGGAACAGAAACCCTCGTCATACAGGGTTTAGGTTTGAAGCATTGGAGAGAGATACCACTACTACCACGGGCAAGCTCAGGTTGAGTCTCAAAAAGGGGCGTAACATCTTATCTTGGCCACGAGGTTGTTGTAACTGCAGGAGCTTCGCAAAGACGACCCTCAAAGTGAGGTTCTGGTTCTGCAGAAGCTAGGATTGTCAGACATGTCCAGGTGAGAAGACATGGGCAAAGCAATTGCGGTCAGGGTGCACAATGAGTCCCTCATACGACTCAGTATTGCCAGGTACTTGGGACCATACTTGTAGGTTTGGAGATCAACAACAGTGCAGCTTGATCCTTGCATGTCTCAAAATCATGGGTCTCTCATATTGAGTCTTGAGGGCTCTCGTATTTCGGCCAGCACAAGGGGACAAGTACGCTAAGACAACGCCATCAAATGCCTATAGAACCCCAAGGATTTAAGAAAGTACATGTGTAATATGAAGATCCCCACACTAGGCTGAGGTCCTAGTTCTCCTTTGAAAGCAGCTGTAAACTACAACTCTGCTTATTGTGCTTATGAGCTTCTTTTACTTGCATAGCATCCTGCAGGCACGGTCCTGCTCCAGCTCCCAAACTCGCCGAAGGGGCATCTGGATGGCGGATCGTCTCAAAAAGGTGGTCTAAGTAATAGTGGTAGTACTAGCAATTCTTGTAGTAATAATTAGATATAATTATAGTTATGATTCAGGGCTCTGCGTTTGAGGCTTATACTTGGGAGTTTTAAGTTCAAGACGAAGAGTGTTACACAAAGATTACTTGCCTACAAAGGAACTAATGGTAAGCAGAACAGGATGTGTAGGTGTTCTAGGTGCATGAAGCACAGAGGGGCATACGGAGGCTGGTCTCGGGGTGTTTCAGAACTCCTGGGGTCATGGGAAGTGGCAAAACGTTCTGCGCATTGCTAGGGCGCTACACCTCACGCAACAGCCTGCTACGCTCAAGCGGTCCAGGTTGTTGCCAAGCTTCCTCGCCGGTGCGGTAGATCTGAATGCGCCGCCGTTTCTCTTGCCAGACTTTTGGTCTATCCTGCCGGCTTCTTGAACCATTGGAGTGAGAGCCAGCAAAACCAGTGCTAGGCAAATTCCTGGGTCGGTTATTGATGAACGGGAACTAGAGTTTGCTGCTAAAGGGCGCACGACAGGTTGTACTCCATCTTCTGCCTCAAGAAGCATCAACATGTCTGAAAGGGGAGCTTCACTTCAGGGCAAAGGAGCAATCCCTGAACAGCCTGCAAGACTTGCGAATTCCTACCGAAGCTAAGCAACCCCATACAATTATAAGTTACAGGGTCCACCTCCATTGTTCGTTCAACGCAGAACTCTAGACCCCAAACAGTGCGGGTCCTTGCTGTCCAGGGGGTAAATGCCAATCCAGAGTACCCCAGTCTCAGGGGTCGCAGCATCCTTTGCTCTCAGGGCTCTGCAACTACGCACGTTCTTATGGCAAGCAAAGTTACCTGTTGCAACCAAGATACTGAATATAACCGCTTCACTGAAAGCGCTGCACTGAAAAGCAAAGTAGAACTGCACTTACTCAGCCATCAGAGTCAGGGTACTGGCTACATATACGTCTTTTTGAAGTATCTTGCGTGGACAGGTTGCTGTACTGTGCGTATACGTTCTGCTTGTTCTAGCGGGTCCACAAACATCTAGAGATACTTCAGATAACATTGGTGCACTTCTGGCTCTTGTTGGTTGCCATCATGATCGGGCATTTTGATTCTGGGTTGAGGTTGTTGGGGTCTAAGCTTCAGGATTTGCAGGGTTTGAGGTTGGGGGCTTGGGGCTTAGAGCTTTGACTCTACAGGTTTGGGGAGCATGACGGGAGTTGGGATAATTCACCCTTGTGAGTACACACATGGCGGAACATCGGCCAGAAAGTATTGTAAAACTCGGATGTATATTGATGTATTCGAGATATTTCGGGATTTACAGGGTTGAAGGGAATAAGAAGGGTTTTAGTACATTGGGGGTATCCCCCCTACACCCACCCTACAGAATGATTCTAACGCATCAGTCCATGACCATGACATCAGCAGCGTGCAGGACACTCCCAGACTGGACACGGCAACATCCTTTATGAGCGCAAAGATGTAGACCGGCTTGTAGAAGAACCAAAGGTACAGACCCAGGATTTGCCAGGATGATTCTTTTTGAGCGCTTGGGTTTGTACCGTCTCCCGTCCCATACCCCCCTATCAAACACAGCAACTGAGGCTCCATGAGGTTCTGCAAGGCCAAGAAGGGCGCAGGCGTGTGGTGTATGACTCCGTAGCTGTAGATGACATCAAAGGATCCTGCGAAGTTCGTGTGAAGAAGCATCCAGTACACCTTAAGAATTCTTCACACTTTTCGAAAATAGATACGCCTAAAAAGAAGGCAAGAAGGATCGTTGTGTATTCTCGGGTACTGGACTATATTCATGTTATCCGGCAGTGCGGTCCCAAGCCATCAAAGGTCGACTTGTCCAAGGCATCCAAGTACCTTTGCTGCAGCATGAGGGTTTCCAAGAATAAGCTGTCCCTTTGTGGGAATCCCTAAACAGAGCAAGATGGCATTTGGGCGCATAGAAGGAAGATCCTTTTCTAGTGGACTGGAATGCTGGCACGTTCTTTCCGCCTGCAAGGCAACAAGACCGTGTGCAAAAACAACACCAAAAACAACAAATATAGCGTTCTCTAATTCTGGTCGCCTTTCTTGCGGCATATGTAAGAACTGGCTGCCGGTAAAGGGGCTTGTAAAGTTTTGAAACATACCCCAATGCCTGATGCGGGAAGCCACGATGCTGCACCCGCCACCTTTCGACGGGCAGCCTAGAACAGCCGATGCTTTTTTGTGTTCGTTTTCTGCGGGAGGTGATTGCACCAGGGATTTCTGCAGAAAGTGCCATCTGCGTGAGCTGATTTGATTGGGTTTGATTGGGCCAGCTTTTTCAGGCGGATCATTCCATCGAATCCGAACCCCCTCTTCCAGAACAAGCATGCTTGTCACATGAGCTATAGTCTAAACTCCTAGAATCCCCTAGATCAACTGTACAATAGGAACCCTGTATAATCCCTATATAACCCTTTTAAGCAGTTTAGAGGATTGCTCCTGTGCTGGCATCTCTGGTGATACTGCAAAAAGCTTGGAAACGCAAATCCAAACACTACTCACGCGCCTTAAGAGACCATAAACGTTGTGGCTGGGGGGTGCTACTGCTGCAGCAGGTTGTAGGGCAAGGGTTTGGGGTCAAGGCATACGCTTTGGATCCAACACCTGATCTCAAGCCGAACTTAGAGCTTGAGACTCGAACCTAGACCTTCTTTTTTAGACCTTCTTTTCAATTTGCATTGTTTCTCCATTTCCTTACAAAGCACCAGAAAGACTTCTCGAACCCTGTTGAGCCTGGTGGTCGCCTCAGCCCAGTTACGGAGCAGGCCTCAGATGTTGATATTGGCATTTGGGGCTTAGGAAGTTGGGTGTAGGAGACATGCTTGTGGGTTTAGGCTTAATAAGAGTTTGCTTAGGTTAAAGAATTTGGGGGCTTAGGATTTAAGGTAACGAGTTTAGGCTTAAGGGCTCAGTATGCTGGACTTGGGGTTGACGGCTTTGGATCTAACAGCTTCAGGGGCTTTAGGGTTTAGGGCTTACCGTTGAAAGTTTGGGGTTTGTGGCTCCTGCATTTGGTGTCATGAATCTGGATTCGATGGGTCAGTGTAGGCCTTGGGCTTTTCTAGCTACAGGCTTGCTTACAGAGTGGGGTTCGATCACGGCAACAAGTCAACGAAGACTCCCCTCCGAAGGGAATAACTTCGCATCTCGCGTTCTCTCGCGTTTCTAAAACCAGGTGTTACCGCGCATGCGCTTTCTCCATGCGAGGCTCGTTATGCATCGTCCTTCCCGTAATGTCACACAGAAGGAAGTCATCTAGCTGCGCTAAGACATCGTCCAAGTGACGTGTGGCCTGAAGGGAACCCTCGTCCACGTCCACACTGACCACGCGCCCTTTTCTGCTTTTGGGGAGATTTGAGATTAGGACCTGGCGCTTGAGGATTTGGCTTGGGGGTTGGCGTGCAGAGCTTATAGTCCAAGACCTGCTTCTGCATTGAGGGCCTACCACTCTACTTGAGGAAGGTTGCTTGAGTTTCCGGAGCTTGTGCTGTCACGAAAATACCGAGCCTTCAATAGCTCGGCCACAAAAAACATGCTTTCAACATATGGGTAGCTTCCCAGGGTTTAGGGTTTAGGGTTTAATATAGACCCCAACTTGTTAAAACGCATACTGTAGGCCATATGCCAGTACATGCAGTCTGACCATAGAACGAAGCCCCCAATGAGGCTGTTGAGGCCTATCAGGACCAGCTACACCTATCTCTAACTCCAGAAGCCTTCCAAAACCCGAGTCCTAAAGCCTCTACTAGAGCATTGTTAGCAGCATTCTTCCTGAAATGACTATTGCCAACACTTGTGCCCCAGATTTTTGAACACTTGGTCTTTCTAGGTGGCTTGCAAAGAAATGTCCTGGCAATTCAAAACATTCATCAGCACTGAGTACCCTCCAAAACTGGTGTTCGCAAGGGGCGCTTTTTGGAAACCCTCATACTTGATTCCACGTTCGTTTGGGGAATGGCAAAATGGAAGCCTGAGGAATTACCACTAACCTATTAAGATCTAGCTGAGGCGCCCTACAGCATGAAAATAAAAGGAACCCACTTTCCAATTGCTGTTCTACCTTCATTTGCATGTAGGATTGTCCATGATTCCGACTATCCAACCCTATCAACATCTCCATTTCGAAGGTAATATCCCTATAGCCGACTGAAAAATGGTTGTTTCTATATGTTTTCCCTTTTCTTTCCATTCCATTTTCCATATTAACCCCTATATAACCCCATTGGTATGTTGCGCTACCCTGAAGTGGACTGCTTCCCAGGGGCGAGCGCCGGCCTTCACAGCAGAACAGCCAAACACAGGGAAGACAGAGTTTTAGAGGCTTGCACAATCCGAGACCTTGGGGGCTGTTAAGAAACTTGTGGGTTTATGGTGATGGTGTAGGTTTAGGGGACTTAGGGGTCAGGGATTAGGGCCCCAGGGTTATGCGGTTGTGGCGTTTAGGTTTTCGTGCAGGTCATCATAAGCTGAAGTCAATACTTCCTGGGGTCAACTGCAGTAATGTCATTGGAAGGATCCTCCAGGGCGTATTTAGGCGTCAAGTGTCAGAGCCGGGGAACGTGTCTGTAATGGCATGGCAGTATAATGTGAAACCCTAGGAACATGATTACAAAACCTGCAGGTAGCCGAACGCGGACCAAGAGTGAAACCCGTCAATGCCTTCTTGATCCCTGCAAAGCGCTCTAAGCCCCTAGGCCACAATCCTTGTCCTAAACCCGAAGTTTCAAGTCTTCAGGAACCCCCGGCTTTTCCGCATGCAAACTCCCGTTGCATATGGCACTCCACAGTGTCATTTTCATGGCACAGAAACCTTTACCTGCTACCCATCGTCAACAGTCTATGTAATCTAGTCGGCAAAAACCTTCTGGTGCGGTTGTGGTTGCTTAGCCTTTGTGCGAGAGCTAAGGTATGCTACAGTAGTCCACCTGTCCAGCTTCCTTCCGAAATGGCACCAAGAGCCCCAAAGTGAACCAAGACGGTTTCCTTCAGCGCGGCCAGTGAGTTGTAGCCAGCACCGCATCCAACATCTAAGAAGGTCCTGCATGCAGCAGGCCGTGCCCCCTTTCGCCCAAAGTTCTTGCGGAAAGGGCCCAGATAAGTAATCCTTGCTTTTGAGATGCCTCGCTTGACGTCCCAAACCCTCAAAAAATGCCCTGTAAATCCTACAGTTGCCCAAGCCTGCCCTAAACGTCTTCAACCCTCAGTCTGAACCTTCAAATCGGGTATCCACGCAGGGGCGGGCACTGGACTTGCTGTTCGAAGCCTCAACTACCATGTACCGACCCGGGGTTGCGTTTAGCATCTGGGGCTTAGGAAGCAAGAAGTCTAGCATTGAGGGTTCGTTCCTGTCGCAACTTGTGCGGATTCAGGTCCCTATTCCCTACGTACAGAGAGACGAAGCACCCATGTAAACCTGTTCATTCTTGGCCTGCGCTTCTCACTCAAAACATTTATTAAGTAATTGTACACAACTGCAAAATTCCTACAATTCCTACCTCAACCCTACTAGCATCTAAAATGTTCATTTTCCCCCTCTTGGCCCCCCAGCAGGTTGTGAAGAGTTCGACGGCCCAGGAAGCCGTGCAAATGCCTGGGAGTCTATGGCTCGGGGCTTGGGGTCAGGGTTCAGGAGTTAGAGTCTGGGAATGTAGGAGTCTTTGCATAAAGTAGACTCTCTCCACGGGCTTTGGGCAATTGTGGCTGTGCCTCAGGAGCCCAGGGATACGCCTTCTCGAGTCATGGGAATGTGGTTGTGTCCATGTGAAGATGACGTTGAGACTTGCAAAAACACTGGGTTCCTCACACTGATTTATGGTCCTGCTCTGCCGCGGTGGAAAAGGGTTTAGGCTTGAGGGATTTTGAGTTTTCTGGGTCCTGGAAAAAAGCCAGGCAAAATGAAAGATCTGATGTTGGGATCCTTGCAAAAAGAATCCAGGTTACGGACGGCTGCCCACAACAATGATCCTTGCGGTCATAAAGTGCTCAATTGCAGTGATTGAAATCCCACAAAGCTGATAGCAATGAAGGGGGGAGCGGGGGCAAGATTGCAACTACAAAATCAAAGCTTGTCCAAACCTTCCCTTCAACGCCAGCCCAACCCCACCTGGACGATCGAACTTCCACATATCCCCCATTCAAGAGCCACACTCAACCCCGCTTACCTAACTGGTTCTCGATAGGAGAAAAAGGGATAGATTATATTGGGATTATATTTATATATATATATATAGGGATTATCTTCCCTTATTCCCAACCCATATACACCCTGTTATAATGCATCAGCTTCCATTCTGTTTTCCATTATCCCTCTATACCCCCAAATTCCTTATTCCCTACTAAGAGCCCTAGACCCTAAGCCCTAAGCCCCTAAACCGCATAGGCTGGGCCGAGAGACAGGCTTGCAGCCTCAAGCCCGTCCCACCGTACCTGGTGGCCACTAGCCACCAGGCTATGTCTTGCAAAAAGCTTAGTGTCTGGTTTCCGTACTGGTTCTTAGTAAGGAAAAGGGGACTATAGTCCCTATGTAAGCCCAATATAAGGTATTTCCTACTGAGAACCAGTAAGTTTAGAGCTTGGGGTCATGAAGGTAAAGTGCTCAAACGTTCTCTCCTGATGGCCAGTAAGGTCAGAGATCAAAATTTGCCAGCTGGCTCACCTACCAAACTGCCAACCAACACTCAATCAGAGACCTCAAGTTCACTGTGACGTCCTACGATCTTCCCTCATGAAGTTCGGACGCGATCCCGGGCAAGTTTCGAATCATGGCTCAGATTTACCTGTGAGTCACTGAAGCAGCTCTGGAAAAGCACGAGTGTTTTGCATTGAAATCTAAAATGCCGTTTATCCCGTGCTTCTTGACCAGGCACCCTTATCCGCCATCCCCCAGTCAAGGAGTTTGCAGAGTCCCAATTTGGGCGTCTCTGAATGTGGGCCCGGTTTTTCCGAACTCTACCATTTCACCTCGTCCGCAGTCTGCTGCGCCGAAACCATGCGCAGCCAATTTGCCTCAGTCACAGCAGGATGCCCAGAAACCCTAAACCCATCATAGTAGCTGCATTTTCTTTTTCATTATCAATCTTTTCTATGACACCTATATACCCCTATATAGCAAATTATTGTAGTTTCCAACCCTTTGGCAGGTTTGGGTTGAGGGCTTGGGGTTTTGTTTTTTGCGCTCCCTTGCCCACCTCTCCCTGCAGTCGGGCAGAAAGCGTCTTACACGCGGGAGCACTTGCTGCACCCAGAAGGAGTTTAGGATCCAAGGCTCAGAAAACAGGGCTTAGGACTTATCATTTAAGCCTTGGTTATGATGCGTGTCAGAGTCACGGTCTCTTCTTATGGTCCCCTCTCCGGCCAGTAATGTGCATACAGAGGAACTGTACCATTCCCTATAGTGATAGTGAAGCATGACAACCAACAGAGTAAGGTAGGATAGAAATCATGACAAGAAATGGACTGCCAGACCTGTACAGAATCCATCTTCGCATCGGCTTCCTATTGCTCCTCTGCGCTGCCACTGCGCCTGCGCCTGCTCCTGCTACTTCCTGTCTTCGCTTGGCACTGTAGATATCCCAATGAAAACCCACGTTCGCCAATGTGGTCGCTTCCAAGACCACAGCACCTCCCGAGTTTAACTTCCTAAAAACAAGGGCATCGCCTTGAATCCTACGCTCGGCTTTCGTAAACCCATGTTCCCTAAAGCCCTGACCGCAAAAGAAGCTAAACCATCCCTAACCTTAAGCCCTA
>CAJNIZ010042557.1:69564-94309 GCA_905231905.1 Symbiodinium pilosum | reverse complement strand
AAAAAAAAAAAAAAAACAGAGCCCTCACGCCCCCTTAGCCCTAAGTCGCTACTAACGACATACACCATACCTGAACCCTACAGAATGCAGTGGTTTCCATTTTCTTGTGCATCCCTTAATTCCTTATAGAACCCCCAAGTAATCCGTACATATAACCCCTGCATAAGCCCCGTATAACCCTATCACAATATAGTAGTTTCCATTTTCTTTTCCATTATCCCAATATAGCCCCTACATAACCCGTACAGAATTCCTGCATTCCCCGAACCGCGTACCCTAAACCCTAAACCGCCTAAACCTTAAACCCTAAACCCCTATAGAATTCCTGCATTCCCCGAACCGCGCATCCTCAACCCTGAACCCTGGACCTTAAACCCTAAAGCCCTATAGAATTCCTGTATTCCCCTAACCGTGACACTGCTGAGTCGCTCCGAAGGACCACGTGGCGTTGTTCACCTCGCGGCGGCTCCTCAGAGGCCAGGCCTCAGAGTTCAGGGCCGATGCGTGTAGATATCTATCTATCTATTGATCTATCTATCTGTCATATACATATACAGATATATATATATACACATATATATATATAACATACACATATATGGGAGTTTCCAAAATTAGGGGTACCTTTATAGGGGTACCTACAATCAGGATTGTAGTATTTTGGGGTCTATATTGGGGTCTCCCCCTTCTAGGAAAACTAGCATATATATATATACACATGTATATATGTATATGGGTTATGTAGGGATTAAATAGGGGATTAGACCAGGGTGAGTTCGGGGTTACATCGGGTTGTGTAGGGGTTGTATGATTTATACCGGCATGATGTACAGATTATATGAGAATAATGAAGAATCATATGCAAGAGAAAATGCAAAATGAACTGGAAATTGCAGTAGTTGTGGGGGTCAAAAGGTGCCTACGTAGGTTCGAGTAATGGAGAAAACGAAAATTCAACATGAAGTGGAAAGTGGGTTCACATACGAACTTATAGGGGTCTAGGTAGTAATAAGTAGGAGTAGGCGAGAATCATACGTAAAAGCCACAAAGCAAAATCAATTGGAAACTGGGTTTAGATAGGCTGCTATAGGATCTAATAATTAGCTCAATCCCCTGACCCAACATGTGGGGTTTGCAAACGTGAAATATGGCTTTTGGGTTTAAATAAGGTGCTGGGCGAAGGTGTTGGCAGTAGGACTGGTAGCTCTCGGTACAAAATCTGGAGTGCGAATGATCTTTCGGGTGTTTGGACAAATTCTGGGAGTTCCCTCGGGGACAGGATGGCTGACAGGAGTACTGCGACGCAGGTATGTACCAGACGAGTCTAAAACTTGAAGGTGCACGGACAAGTTGTGACGGTCCTTAAGGCCCCAGATGTACGGTTCAGGATTGCAAGGTTTTGGGGTGCAGGGTTTGCAGCTTAGTTTAGGATTCATCTACTCATTACTTGCAACAACTTGCGCATGTACATTCCAATGTTCCTCATTAGGAGACAACATGGCTCAAATATTTGCGGGCTTTCCGGCTGTTGGTTTTAAGTGTACGGACATATGAGCCATTGTCTACACTCCTAGCATCCCCCTTAATAAATGACCCCTATAATATTCCTAACATAATCCCCTATATAACCCCCTTTAAGGAGTTCAGACTATAGCTAATATAGAAAGTTCTAGACATACCCATGGTACCAACAAGAAGCAGATTTCATGGTCGCGATGACTTCAATGACAATACTACTGTTGATACTATAAATCCTGCATGACCTTCCTATAATATAGCACTATATTTCCCGAAATATACTATGCTTAGGGTCATCCAGGTTTTCTAGTATCCACTGTAGCAATTGCAATATGAGGGCGCTTGAACAGATCAGCCATCCAACAACGACACTCAACTGGTGAGGAATTCTGGCAGAATCTTAGGATTCTCCTTGACCTCCCTACCCTCACTAGTTTCCCCCCGTTCCACACTCTGGCAGGTACCTGCAAACGTGAGTTCGCCAGCCAGAAGTTGATGGTGAAAGCGTAGACTGCCTGGTCTTTCGGTCATCCCGCAATGGCAGATCAGTACTACGGTGGATGGACACAAGCTTGCACCACCTGGAAACTTGCCATACTGTAATTCTCACTGCTGGGGGTATTTGGGGTGGCGCAAGATTGCCTCCGTCCATCATAGTACGTGGACTCATCATCCTGTATGCTACGCGAACGTAGAGCGTTGCCAAATTTGGATCGTTCCTAGCATGCAAGAGCAGCGCCCACTGCTACCGGAAAGTTCGTGAATGAATACTGAGACTATGTCTTGGAACCTCAAGGCTTCACCTGAACTGGTTGAGTTGGGAACCTTAGGGAGGAATAATACCAAGTTTGCAGATCCGAATTCAGTACCGTCCTATTTGTTGTACGTGCCTGCGAATCTTGGATCTGAAGCCCTGAAGCCAAAAATTATGGGGAGGATGTAGCTCCTTTCTGTTCTTAAGAGGGAATAAGGGAATGTAATCCGCCAAGCCGGAGCCGCTCAAAGAAGCTAGATCCAAAGCCCTGAAACCTAACTCCTCACATTCTCTCATGATGACAAGGCACAAAATGAACATGTTGCTGCAAAAGGGCTACTTTCAGTTTCAAAGGGGACCATACACTTGGGGTTCCATACTCATTTGGCGGCAAGGATTCCCATCTCGTCTGAAACTGCACATCCCGGGAGCGAGCTCAAACCAGCTGCTGGTGGACCAGTGACAGGGCTGGCGCATGCATTGATTACCTGGACTATTGCAGCGTTTAGGGTTTCCACCCAGAATCCAAGCAGAATCAGAGCAACTTTAGCGCCAGGTACCTCTCAGCTCATTAGTCAAACCACAATTAATAAGCCCCTGACCACTGTAACTGCGACTGATTCAGTATCGAAACTACTATACCTATAATAGGGATTATATAGGGGTTATAATGGGATAATGGAAAAGAAAATGGAAACTACTATAGTATAATAGGGATTAAATAGTGTATATATATATATATATCGTCCTCCTCCTCCTCCTCTTTCGAATATATAACCCCAATATTATACCCCTATATATCCTACTATGGTAGTTTCCATTTTGTTTTCCATTATCCCCATATAACTGGGAGGTTGCTGTCAGCCTCCTCTTCAGGCTGCCTGTCTTCCTAGTCTCCTCCTTGCCCTCCAGAAGTTACGATGATTCACTACCATGGGGGTGGTTGTCAGAATTATGGTCCCTTTTTGGGTACCTTAAATATTAGGTGCCGTACTATAATAGGGATCCAAAAAGGGACCAGAATTTTGATCACCACCCATGGACACCAGAAACGCTTCCTGAACCAGAGCCACGATGCGGTAGCCTTGCCGCGATATGCCGCGCAGAAACTCGGTGTCCTCTCAAAGTTTAGTCCATCAGTATTGCACAGGAAGGCTTCGAGGGAGAAGCAGCAATAGCAGGATCCCTATTTGATTCCGCAACTCTAGATCCGGAGACGCTTAAGCGTGCACACCTGAAGGTCAAACCCCCTACAATCCTCAAGTCCAACAGGATCTGAAAGAGGATCCCTCTTCCAAGACCCTTTCAAACCAAATCCATGCTGGAGAAACCCCATGTGTTCCCTGCATCTACCCCTTCTCGATTTAACGGTTTGAGTTTTCGAGATCTCAGTGTTCGGGGTCCAAGGTATAGGGCTTCTGGCTTTACAGGTTTGGGCCTGGTGCAGCTTCCTCGTGACTCAATGCAAGTAGATGGTCTCGTAATACCTCAGCTCATGAGGAGAGGAAGCGATACTCAACTGCCCGCACGTCAAGGCTTAAAGGTCTAGGTTAGGTGGACCTCCTACCCAGTAATAATGAATATAAGGGATAATGGCAACTATACTAGGGTCCTCGTATCTTCCTATTCTACCACTACTACGGGGTGGGGGTCCAACTAAGGTCTAGGGCTTTAGGTGCAGGAAGGAAGGAATGAATTCCCATTCTGACTCAAATTTCCTGCGCATGGGACACAACATGGAGCGTGGCCGTCAGAACAAATTTGCGCTGGTCACTCGTTGCCGCACAGTTGTTGCCATTATCACGAGGGCCATTACCATCACCACTTTCATCAGAAGTGCGAATCTAATCCTAGTGATGCTTCATGACACTCGCTGGTGCAAATGGAATACCAGATATGAGGCAGGCATTCCCAGGTGAACATTATGATGAGGATCAGCAAAATCATAGAAACATAGCAATCGTCCTTGCTACACTGCTACAAGCGGGGAACCTTGTTTTGTTGTTAATGGGCTTTTTGCGTGGGAAACACCAAGCCCTACTGGAACCTCACACGTCAAGACTCTAAACCAAAACTCTAAGCCACGAAAGCAAAGAAATGAAAAGCCTTCAACCCCAACACATAAACGCTACACACAAACTACAAAGGACTCCCCAAAACCTGAAACCCTCCAGAGTCCGCCCACAAAGGCGTCCTGCGCTTCCATAGACCATGCTGCTCCGCCGAAGCCAGCAGCCTGGCCAACCCAAAGGCTCAGGGGTTTCCAGTTCACAGGCTGAGGGTTTCAGGTTTTTGGGTCAATTGGGGGGAAAGCAGTTCAGGGGTTTGAGAGCTCCAGCGGAGTACTTGTCTATCAAGAAAAAGCTGCAAGGCTTCAGGGTAGGTAGTGATCATCAGGAAGATGCACAAGAGAGCTGGGGGACTTTCTGAAACTGTGAACTTAAAAACCTCAGAATTGGGCTCACTCCAGCATATCCTGGGGTCAGATGAACTTCGACACCCGCTCTACCACGATGCCGCCCGGATCACCGCCCTATCCCTATGCAACTTGCTTCGTGCCATAAAATCCCTGATATGGGCTAGTCTAAACACCTTAAAGGGGGCTATATAGGGAATTGTATAGGAGAGTATTACAGATACTAAAAGGGATAGTAGGTGTTTAGACTATAGACTATATATATCCTATATCAATCCCTGGGAGTCACCATGGTCAACCCCTCAAACCGCTGAAGCCGCTGGCCTTGGCTGCCTCAACAAATCTCGAATGGAAACTGAAAGACAAACTCAACATGTAACAGTCCATAGTCCCCCTTAAGTAAATAAAATATGGGGTATATGGGGATCTTATTATAATGTACCCAAAGCCAAAATCTATCTGCTTGGGACTATAGCTACCTTGAATGCTGCACCTTTCATGTCGTTGTCCACTGTTCACGAAGAGGAATGGAAACGACTGTATGATCGTGAGGCCTCCGTGTTCTTTTGCCCTTTCCATGAAAAAGGGAACGGAGAATACGTCGTAGCTTCCTCTCTCTTCTCCATTGTTAACAGGCATCTACGCCATACCTCAAACCCTTAGACCTAAACCCGAAACCTTGAACACTAAAACCCTGAACCCTGGTCCCTGAACCCCAACCACTAAACCTTTAAATCCTAAATCTCCAACCCCTAACCCTGAACCTCCAACTCCCAAACCTTAACTTTCTATACATATATACAGAAATATACACACATATGTATATATGAGGCAGGGACCTTTACGTATAATGTGATCTCTCCTTTCTGGCTCTAATATTAATTCAATTCCTACACGGGCTTAGGGATTTGGATAACGAAGGTTAATCAAAGCTGAAATAGAAGGAACCAATGGGTGTCGATACTATAGGCGGGCGTGGGGGAACGGAAGCGCTTAACTAATATGCCCACTCACCCAACTTCAGGTTTAGGGTTCAGGGCTTAGGGTTTAGGGGTTGAAGCTTAGGGCTCAGGGCTGGGCTTGTGGTTTAGGCTTTAAAGGTTTCGAGCTTAGTGAAAAAAAATTGCCATTATCTTCACAGAGCTCCTAAGCCCAGACTCCCAAAAGAATTTAAAGATAAGAATAATGTGAGCGACCACAATGGGTTTGTATATGGGTGCTTCTGGATATCTATATAAGCCATCGTAAACAATTACAAATATCCGCTTAATAACCCCTATACTAGGATCCCAACGTAGTAACCCTAAACCCTTGGGGTCCTTGGAAAGATTTTATTCACCAAACATACCCTCACCTAACTAATGTATCCGGGTGGGAGGACACCCCTGAAGATCAAAAGCACCCCCGCTGAGTTCCTTTTTTGTGCTGGGGGCATCACCAAACTACAGCACATCGCCAAATGCACATGCGCTCTTACGTCACATTAGACTCGCTTTGCAAAGTCTGCGCAAAAGCAGAACGCCAAGCGCCCTCCTGATCTTACGTGCGAGCAAAACGAGACGTAAAATGGTCTTTCTGGATTTGCCCGGTATCGGAAATCACATGATTGAGCTAGCTGATCTGGGCAATGGTTTTCTTTCACTTGTGGAATATCCGAATGTGATGTCTGAAGGCTTTCACAAGCAAAAAGTGATCACTACGCCAACTGCGCCGCGAGCCATCAACGACCGTGCCCAAAGCCAAGAGCCTCGTTGCCAATTGCTGATTAGCGAGGCCTGTGCAAAACCAGAACGCCAAGCGCATTCCTGATCTTACGCGCACGCAAAACTAAACCCAAGTGGTCGTTCTGTACTTGCCCAGTATCAGAAATCACATGACTGAGCAAGTACGGTTCCCAGTATACACTTTGGGGGGGCCTTTAATACTAGGGGAAAGGATTATCTCCCCGCTGTCCTCGTCACGCCGCCTTGCACTCTTGCTGCGCTGCCGATTGCGGCTGCCATAACTCTCGTCACGGCCACGATAATCATAATAGTAGCCCGGTCCTTGGATTTGAGGTGAAGGGTTGGGAACTGCACAGGCGGACATCAACAAACTCAACCCAAATCATGATTCAAAGCACCAGGAGCCCCCTGCGTCAGACGAGGAAGCAGACCCCTTCATGTCTGGTTACCAATTCTGAAAGTGACCTGGGATGTATGTTCGAAGCAAACGACTTGCACAAGCAAGTATACAATAATTGAACATGATTTTTTCGGCTGATTATGCCCAGCGACCATTGTTCCGTGTCAGCCATGCGATCACTGCAGTGCGATGTGACCGTCTTTGACACATGTTTCCACCTGTATTTGGCGTCAGGCGGGTCCAGGATCTGGCCTCGGATGTGGAAGTACTCGGAGGTACAAGCTCAAGTAATAGTAGCAACAGGTTTGCTGCATGTGGGCGAAACAAGCATGCAACAAACAGAGGACCCTGAGATCTCGCCATGTCACGTAAGGCGCCGCTTGACAGCTCCGCAGCAAAGGATTTGCCCTTCTCCGAGTGGCTGATCAAGTAGCTGAGTGCCGTAAATTCACGAAGGCTTCAACCAGTTCGATCTTTGGCTGCTGTTCCAGGTGGACTTTTTGTTGGGCTGGGTTTCAGGGCTGGGGGCCCTACCGAGGTGTTTGTAGTTGACAGGGCGAGGTTGAGTGGTAGCTGACCTGTGCCATTTTTTCTTTTACTTATGGAATATCCGAATGTGATGTTTGAGAGCTTGCACAAGCAAAAAGCGACCACTACGCCAACTGCGCTGCGAGCCATCACCGACCGTGCCCCAAGCCAAGAGCCTCGTTGCTAATTGCTGCGATTAAAAAACATAGAACTCAAACCGTATTCTGGACTCCTCTGATGAACTTGAAAACTGTGCAATTCTGATTCTATTCATATCCAAGTTACGGGTTTTGCCGGTGATAAACACTTGCTTTTCATGGCCAGAAGGATCGCTGAGTCAACGGATCAAAGTACTACCATCTGCCCAACTGCGTACCTTCGATCGTGGAGTTTAAAAAAAAGGCTCATTACCGTCCAAATTCAAAAGATTTTTTTGCCCCCCAAAAAAGCTTCATATTCGGCCAAGTTCACAAAATTACTGTGCCCGGTGGTAGCTTCTGTAAGACAAGGCTTTCGGACCTTGAGCTGTCTACGGTTCGGACTCTTTCAAATTTGGATTTTGAGATGTCTCATGCTTGTGCTTCCTCGGATTTTGACATCGTTAGATTCGCCGTCCGCCCAAGCGAAACTGCAATATCACTTCGGGCAGGTTTCTAGGTATGCGCGGGTTGACCTAAATTACTGTTGCCAAAAAGGCAGGAAATTATTGAAGGGATCCGCCTTACAAATGAAACCGCAATATAAGAAACCATATTATGACGATTTTTGTGCAATCCCCATGTTATCCACTTACCCCTAAGCTCCTACTTGTAGCACGACGTCTCAAAATATACCGATTTTTCTTTAAGGAGTCTGCGTAATGGTGATATTTGGACGAATTTTTCAATAAACAAGAATTCTTTGTATTCGGTCAAAAAGGAGCCATTTTATTTGAACAAGTACGAACTTTAGAGTTTGCACTTGTTCTCGCCAAGGCAGTGCACGAAAAATCCTAACCATATCTTGACGAGCTGCGGGATTCACACTTGATCCACCTCGGATCGGGCAAGCCAACGGCACCAGTCACAGGAGGCGCGTAATATTCATTTGACACTGCAGCCATGATTCACCGATTCCCCCTTGTTCGGAAATGTACAATGGTAAACAACGAAAACAGTGGTGATGATGATGTGCCAAAAGGCAGACTTCGTTTCAGCGCTCACGCTTCGCCCACCATCAGCAGTGTGCCAGCAGAACCTCACTCTTTCGAGCGCCGAGCGCTGTGAAAAACGAAAGGCCGGGGGTTTCCGGATCAAACTTGAAAGCAGATGGGCATCGCACGAAGCCGAAAATGCTAATTGAAAGCTGAGCAACAAGCAGGCTTCTTCTTTATGTTCTTCGGCACCTTCTGCACGCCACGCGTGTTTTGGTACGAGTCTTGCAGGCCAACAACGCTCGGCTCGTTTGCCCATTATGTGAGAAGGGAGTCACGCAGCACACGACTCGCTACAACCTAATCATGGCCTAATCTAATACTCTGCCGGCTGATGTCTTGCTGCAGACTTTTGCTTGTGATATGCTGCTCTAACTACTCACACCTGAGTGGGCTCGAGTAGCAATAAATGCTGGAATCACACAATGAATTCTTGCGTGGTCCCATGTGAAATTTCCATCTAGCTGGAGTGGAATCCTAGACAGTCTATGAATATAGGAAGATTTTTTCCCCACAGGCATTGTGGGGTTCTAATTGTTTAGATGTGCCGTCGCCAGCACCCGCAGCGTGCTCTTCCGTCGCAGCGTGCTCTTCCGTCGCGCAAACATTTTGGACGCGCTCATGTTGGCTTAAAAATCGCGCTCTCGCTCGAGACGTCCTCAAAAAATCGACGCTTTTTGGAAAAATAAATTTCAATAATAGGAGACATCGCCTTTGAAGTAGTCTTGCTAGAGGGGGGTCATTACCGGTCTGGCCGCGAAGCCGATTTTCAAAAATCGCGCTCTCCCTCGAGACATCCTCGAAAAATCCAGTTTTTTCGGACTTTATGAAATATCAAAAAAAAACGCTCCCGCGCGAGACAATTCCATTTTTTCAGCCGTCGAGCATCATCGTTTTTATCAAAACCGCGCTCTCGCTCGAGACGTCCTCAAAAAATGAACGTTTTTATATCGATGATGGATCCAACAGAGAGGCGAGATTGCCTTTAAAGTAGTCTTGCTAGGGGTAATTAAGTTTTGAAAGCGTGTTTTAAGTTTTGATTGTTTAAGTTGTTTAAATGTTTCAAGTTCTTTGAATTCTTTAAAGCACTTAAAAGCACCCGAAGAATTGGCTTGCTTAAGCTGTTTAAGGTTTTTTTTAAGTTTAAGTCCAAAAAACCTTTTAAAAAAAGCAAAACTCAAAAAAAAAACTGAAGAAAATCTAATTATTAATGTTTTTTTGGTTTTAAGTTGTTAACTTTTTTGTGACTTGAAAAAGCTAAAAACATCAAAAAAATGTAATTCAAAAAGTATTCGTGCTTTTTTAGGTTTGTTAAAAACGTTAAGAAAATTAAAAAAAAAAAAGTTGTTTAAGTCTTTGTGGGACTTAAAAAACCTTAGAAACTTAAAGTTCCAAATGATTTAGGTTTTCTCTGTTTTTTTTTAGTGTTTCAAGTTTTTTGAAATTCTGTACGTTTTTGAATTAAGCATGTGATTTCGGTCCCTATTAAAGGTAAAAGAAGGGAGAGGATCACATTATACATAGAAGTCCGTCGTACATATATATATATATATCCCGGTATAAACCCTTTGTGCCGTGAAAAGGAAAAAAGGCATCCGAAGCCACTAAATAAAGCCCATCAAACCCCAAGCCCCAAAATGGAAACCGCAAAGGCAAGCCTTGGCTAAGGAGCGCAGGGAGATGAGGCCCAAGGCGCAGCCGGTGAAATTCCTGGTTTGGGGTTTAGGATTTGGGGTTTAGGGTTCGGGTTTAGGGTTTAGGGTGTAGGGTTTGGGTTTAGCGTTGAGGGGAGATATTGGGGTATATCAGTATTTGGGGTTTTACGGAAGTATACATATGAATAGGGGTTATATTGAATACTCACGAACCATGAGCAATGCCAAGAAGAACTTGGACCTTTCATTGCGAGACACCCGACTCCAAAGTGAGAGCTACAGACGCCGCGTCTAGGAACATCCTTATCGCAGAAACTAGTAATATGAGAATGTCAAGTCCCATGCACATTCTTGCGCCCCATCACTCCAACTGGTGATGTCTCTATCACAGGAAAGCAGAAGCATAATGAAAATGGCAGAGGCAACAAGACACAATATGCCAACCCTCCCCATCATCACTTCCGTCATCACCATCATCACCACCATCACCACCATCACCACCACCAAAACCACAACAACCACCACCACCACCATCATCGTCGTCATCATCATCATCATCGTAGACCTTCTGCACACCTCACAATTCCTGACTGCTTGCACTCGCTCGGTCATGTACGCTCAAAATGGCGCAGTTCTTATTCCAGCTACGTTTTAAGTCATATCTCTGTATAAGCCTCTATGACTCTTTGAGCGACTTGCAACCTTCCTACCCTGAAGCCCAACCCCCAAATCGTACTTGAGCTTGTATAAAAACATCTCCTAATTACAGATCGCCAGTATTCCTTTTCCACGCCCCTCATATTCTTAGGTTACTTAAAGCGCAGAGCGTTTTGCTCAACCCGGCTTTGCCTTTAATCCGTGCCTCTTGGGCCAAGGCACTCCGCTCTTTCCCGAACCCGTGCGCAGAGCTGCTCGGGAGATCGGTACTCCTGGATGGAGGAAATCTTTGAGGGACAAAACCCTGCAAGACCTCAAGTAGCCCAAAACTCTAATCGCTAAATGCTGACCACGTATGAACCCTAACTGCAATCCCCTGAACCCTAACCCAAAAGACAAAACCCTGAACCTCCTGCAAAATATTCACATACATATATATAGAGAGAGATATACACATGCAGCCTGTATTTTTGAGAAGCAAATCCATCAGAGCCCCGCCCACCATGGCAGCCACGCGCAGAAGCGGCGAGACAGCTGTAAGCCTCGAGGCCAGGGCCAGTCCTTGATGCAAACTTTTAGCGTTCACAGTCCCCCTTGAGTAGATAGAATATGGCTTTGGGTATATTATAATAAGATCCCTATATATCCCATAGTCTATCTACTTAAGGGGGATCATATGCATAAGGTTTTGGGGCTCGGCTTAAGGTTTAAGGATTAGGGTTTAGGATTTGGGGTTCAGGGCGTAGGGTTTGGGTTTAGGGTTTAAGGTTTTAGGGTTTTAGACTCCAAGATTAGGAGTCTGGGTCTAAGGTTCAGGGTTCCGTGTCCAGGGTTTTAGCTACTAGGTGCTCAAGAGGGGTTGGTCCAACTAGGGTAGGTACTGCGGAACGGAGTAATGGGAGTACCAGGGAGGATTAGGAAATGTTGGGGATTAAGGATCTTGTACGAGAAACTTGGCTTATGTACGGGTTACCCCGTCCCCCTGACAGGTATCAGGGCTGGGACTTGGGGTTCGGGGTTTGAGGCTCCAGGAATGGAAACAAACATCAAGACTACAGAATCATGGGGGATTACATGGAGGTTTGGGAGGCTTTGAGGGTTTGGGATCTCTTTAAATGGGATATCGGGGCTATGTACGGCCAGCCTGGGGTGTTTGACTGCAGGGCTTTGGGGTTTCAGGCCGTTAGGGTTTTAGGTTCGTAGAGCTTGGCATTTCAGACTTTGGAATTGACAGAGGCTTGAGGAGTTTCAGGTTTAGAGTTTTACTATTTGGGAGTTAGGGTTCAAGGTGTTAGGCTGTAGAGCTTTGGGCTTGGGGTTTCGGTTTCGGGTTTAGTCATCAAGCCTGGGATTTGGGAGTCTGTCAACCCCAAAATGCGTCATAAGGGGTGTGTGACAACTTGGTGGGATCATGAAACGGGCATTCTAGACTGTAGACGATTATGCAGCATGGAAGTGTACCGTTCCGCAAAGCGTGGAAACTGAATAAAGAGGGATGCGTACTGTAAGGGGAAACTTCAGGATTGGGTCAGGGCTCTCGGGAGTTAGGAGAAATCATATTTAAAAACTGCTCAAAACTTGCCTGATGATGTGAGCAGCGAAGGGTTCGCGACCCCGTGCTTTAAACTCAACGCTAAAGCCAAATGCGGGCTTCCAAAGAGAGAGGTCCCCACTGAACACTTATTAATCCTTATTGCAGACTCACAAAACGAGACCCAAAATTCGAGAACCCCCAGCCGTCAATCGCTTCATGCAAAGACGTTCTTGCTGCCCTGTGGCTTATGTCTGACTCCACGTGAGTTCGATTTCCTTGGATGTGCAGCGTCGCCTATTTTATTTGCTGATGTTTCCTAGGGAATGGTAATCTCGCCCAAGCAAACATGTGTAGCTTGGAAACGGACACAAATCTTTGTAGGGACCCTTGGGAAGGCGTAAACCCTATACCATCCCAAATCATGATCACTTGACGATGGAGCCTGCAAAATCTCAAGCAGCATCGCACACGCCTGGGGTTCTCAGAAACGTCCCCGGTTGAGAGGTCCCTAGATAAGAAATGTCCTGCCTTTTTGGAATCTCTCAGAGCAGGCCTGATTCAGAGGCAGACATGCGTTGAAGTTGATCTGCGCCTGTGAAACATCACACCATCTGGTAACTTCATGACTGCGGCGTGCTTTCCTTCAATTGGCCTGAGCCTTCTGCAGCTGAAGCTCCTGAGCCTAAGCCATGAACCCTAAACCCTATAGTAGTTTCCATGTTCTTCTCCATTATCCCTATATAACCCCAATACTTCTGCTAAAACCCAAACACCAAGGCCTGACTAACTCAAATACCAAGCCCCTACCCTCCCAGCTTGCTAGCGCCAGGTTGCTGGCAGGGCCCTGCAGCAAGGACAGCGCCCCTGCCTTGCATATGATTGTAATTTTTCAGCCTAATACCTATGTAACCCCAATTCAGGACCCCAATTAGCACCGACGTCCCGCCCAGGCAGAGACCATTCCTGAAAGTGGATCAGCTGTAGAGGCTTAGGGGCTCTTCTGGAAATACAAGGGATACCCGACCGCTTTGCGCACGCAAGCGCAAGAAGACTGCAGAAGACCGTCTTCGCGATGGATCCCGCACCTGGCATGGCAACAAGAAAGCGCAGGAAAGGGGCTCAAAATCATGCATCCTTGCAACGATTCAGCTTCCGTGCGAGACCATGGCCCCCAGTTTCTAGGAGACTGTTACTTTGAGAACTACCCAGGCCTGATTGCAGCATAGCATCTCTGAATGTGCAGATCTCATTTTTTGCAAGGCGCAATTTTGGAGACCTACGTCTCCGGGTCATAGGCTACTTTGGACTGGCTCAAGTCTGAACCACTCTCTTTACAGTTATGCTCAGATTAAAAACGGGCTTAGCAAGTCTGTTTGCAGCAATCCCTCTTCGTTCGAGTCAGTCCGCAAAATTCTGACAAGAACTAATCAGAAGAACCTGACTCCCTCACTGCTCGAGCCCATCCACAAGACTCTCATAGTACATCCATTCCTTGGGAAGTGTCAGTTCTCGTTCATACATATGCCAATTTACAGATCGAATGGGGATGTTCCTTAAAAGAGACAGAAGAAGAAAGTGATACCACCACGTGTGGACTAGAATCGTGTCGGGCAATCATAGGTCTGCGTCTGTCTTTGGATTTTCGATGCCATGCTGAGGGATTAGTATCCGCCCTTGACCCCGCCATTCATCAGGGCCGCACCACCGTTGAGGTACATCTCGACGTCCTTCTCATAAGCTTCCATAAGCTCAATGTAGCGTGTGCCGATTGTCTGGTAGTTCTTGTCGTTGTAGGCCCGCTTTGCCTCTTCCGAAGAGACGAACTCCACGAATCCGATGCCTGTAGGGCGGCCGCCAGCATCAGACTGCAGATGCATCCGCCCTGTAAGCCCGTAGCCTGCAAAGAACTGGTTGATCTCGTCATTTGAGCATGAGAAGGGCAATCCCTGCATTCGAATCACGCTGCCGGTGGGGGGCCTGGCACCTCCTTTGCCACCGCCACCCCAGCCACCGCCGCCACCTTTGCCTCCCCAACTTCCACCGCCGCCACCCATGGCGCTCATGAACATCGACATCATCTGCATCATCTCAGGGGGCATGCCCTTTCCTGCCATGCCCTTCATCATGCCCTTCATGCCGCTCTTGCCACCACCTCCTGGGCGCATGGACTTCGGGGTTGCGAAGACAACGGTCACCGGATTCGCAAGGCCCTGCGGGACATTGCCGTTCACGTGTTCCACAATCCACCTGGCATCCTCCACGCTGTTCATCACAACGAATCCGGCCGCCGCTTGCTTGCCCGGGGAGACGGGGAGGACGGAGGTCTCCTTGACGGAACCGTACTGGCTGAAGATCTGCTTGGAAAGTTCGGCGGTGCAATCCATGGGCAACCCGGTCACAAAGAGCTCTTCGCTGGGCGGTGCTGAGGAGATTCCCGCCATGGCTACAGTCGCAGACGAGGTTCTCTACTGCAACTCAAAGACAAACACACAAATGAGCGATGGCGATGGCCAAAATGCGTGCAGTTTGCCAGATGACATGTGCTTCGCAAGTGCGAGTGCAAAGTGCACCTGCATGTATGAAACTGCTATGCCCTTGGAGCACAAATTGCACGTCGGACAGCTTCAACTCAACGACGCACAGCCGCAAGCAAGGCATTGCACAGCGAGTCGCGAATAGGCACGAGGCAGCAAGAACCATGCTAATAGCAATAACCGCCAGAGCAACAACTGCAAATACTAACCTGCTCCATCTGCTGTTCAGACGACGATGACTTCTTGTCCTCCTGCTGCTGCTACGTACAGCGCCTGCTACTGATGTTGCTACTACTAGCACAGCATCTGCGACATCAACAACGTTAGTGCCCACAGCTTCAGCACAGAATCCGACAAGAGAGCCGGGCGGACCGTGCCAGCACCCCGGGCCAGGACTCGTGGTGTGCCAGGCTTCCATTGCTGAAGAGCATCTGTATCGTAAATCTGTATCGTTAATTTGGAACGTTAATGAAGCTCAAAGTATACAAGGTTTGGGTCTGCAGCGGGGAGTGCAGGCCTTCCATTGCTGCAAGCATCGAGTCACATGAGATGGCAGAGTTTAGAGCTCAAGTTCCGGGCTTTGAACATCCCTAACCTCAATGTTTCGTGTCATCAGCTGGGAGGCTGGTCTCTTCCCGATCATGAAGCACAAGTACTGGCAAGAAGGAAGATGTTCTTACACTGATTCTCTCGCCTCTGCCTAGGTGGTATATCAACATGAAAAATCCTCTTGGGCAGATTTTTACGAAGAAAAATTTCAATTTGCGGCCAGGCATGGGGCCCTTCCTCTGGATGCACAGCCACCTGCTTCTCTATTGGCAGACCCCTCACGCTGATACAAAACATACCTGTTGATCTCTTGCCATCTGGTAAGTGCCCAGTAGACAACAGGGAGGAAGAGTGTGCGACGACCACCAAGCAGTGGGGGCTATTATGAAGCTTGGCTTTCAGGAAGAAGTCTTGTGAGATGTATGCCCTCATTCCCTGATTCCGGAGGCAGCAAACCTTGGCTTCTAAACTCAGCAATCCGCATGTATCCCCAGAAAAACCTATGCAACCTTGTGACGACATACCCCTAAAAAGCTTCATGCAACCTCATATGAGTGAATACTTCTACAAAGCAATGTAGCCTTCAATGGGTGCATACCTCTGAAAGCTGAGCTCTTTGGAGGAAACCTATCCTTTTGAGAAACCCACACATGCGGCCCCATGCTTACCAGCTGCCCATTGCTGCGAAGTCCACTGCGCCAAATCCATTCCTGCTTGCTCAAAAGATTTAGGGCTTTCGAGGTTTTGCGATTTTTGCCGGGGGCGGTGTAGGTCCTGAGTAGTTCAGGAGTTGAGTGCGTTAGGGATTTTTGGGGTTTAGAGGCTTAGGCTTCAAGCCTGAGACTCACAGTGATGGTTTCGAACAGATATAAGGGGTATGTAGAGGATTCACGTGGGGTTGTGGAGGTTATTTGTGTTTACGGTGTATGCACGGTTTTATTGATCAGGGATTGTGTTGAGGTTGGGACTAATCGGGGAACAGGCTGGGAGTGGTTCAAAGGAGTAAACTCGGAAGAGAGCTAGCTCAAAAACATCCGTTGAAGCCTTAAGTCTACTTCTCGCCAAAACGAGATCCTCGCTTGTGTGATGTCTGCTACATGCGCTATATACGAGTTGCAATCAAGACTGCCCATCAGCGTCTGAACTGGTGTGTGTGTGTGTATATAAAAGTATACGAAGCCTATATTTGGTTCCTTCCTGTCCTGACAACAGAAAAAAACGGCCGTAAACGTTAACATCCGGAAAAAATCGCCAAAATCGGTCCGACGAAACGAAAAACGACGAAACGATCGAAAACCTGGACTATGTTTGATTCATTTTATGTTTTTTCGTTCAAAAATAGTTTTTGACCCACTTATGTAAAGCAGGCGGCTACCTAGAGCGCTTCTAGAATCTTGCTACGTGAATATTCGACTCCACTAGATTCCAAGGGGGGGACCTAGGAAGATGGCCGAAAATGTTGAAATTCGTTGAATTGGAGCTTTTTTCGGGCTTTAGCACTCTTGCTCTGGGCTCCCCCCGCGCACGAGTGTCTTGGAGTTGATGCGGCTGTAAGACGTGGCACCGGCCATGCCTCCTCCCCCGCACCTCCCCTGCCGCTCCCCGCCCCTCCCCCCCACCGTGATGGGTCCCCCAGCTGAAAAGTGAACAAAAACCGGAGATACTTCTTGAACTGCAGTAGTCACCACGTGGTCCCTGCGTAATATTCTCTGGTTGCTTTGAAACACCGGGGTCGCCCTTGTTTACCCCACCATATGTGTTGGAATCCTGCGATTGTGGGTTGCCCTAAAAAAATCACTCCGGAAACCCCATGTCGTTTCTGGACATTTTGAACCTATTCCCAATGGCTGCAGCCTGCAGGAGAGTGGCAGCTCACCCGTCGATGGCTGCAGCATTGGTGCTGCAAGACCCAAATGCACTAGCTCAGTACCCATATCACAATAAGGGCACAATTTCTTGTTCTAGGTGAATCCCATGAAGGAACGCAGAACCCGAATAGGGTAAAACGGTACCACTTGGCTTCCTCGCTACAGACAATCCCATGTTCTGGTTCAAGGCTTGATGGACTTCAGGGCAGGGATGAGATTCGGAAGATTCTTGTGCTCAGGACCTAGGACCTTGCAGACGGGTGCAGAAGAGCTTAGGGCCTAGTGCCTGAAGTCTTATAAAGGTTTAAGATCTGGATCTCTGATCTACAGGCTTTTCAAAAGTTCTCATACATGCAAGGTCATGCGTTTCGGTGTTCATCAACCATCATCGGGTGTGTTGGGCTGCGTTGACCAGATGTCCGCTTCCGAAATCATTCTGAGCAGTGAATAATCGCAGCGACTATGCTGGAAGCCTGCTCTTTACGATTTTACTCTGATGCTTTGAATGTCTTCCCATACGGCTTTTGTTATGAATGTGGTGCGCTGGTACTGGTGCTGAGGAATCATAACAACTAAACCATGGGAGCCGCTCGAGCGTCGAGCAACCACTCTGCAGCACGTTGCTTGGGTACGTGTGGCAGATTCCTAAAGTCCGAAAAACAAGGTAACCCTTTGGGTCTCTTGTATGCTTCTCAAGGTCAAGAGACATATAGGGAATCACCAAAGCATCCTTGGCCAAGGTTCAGCGAGGGATCCTGGAAAGACTCAAAACATGGGCATGCCTGCTTTCCAAATATGTTCCATTTTGATGAATCTGAACCGTTGGCAAGAACCGGAGCAAGCCAAGGCTGATTCTAGAACTGTATCTGTATCCATGCTCATATTCCCTTCCCGACATGGCAGCCAAACCATTTCTCCTGGTTACAGCCCAATTCTTAAAGACCAACACCTTGCGCAGGCATCTTTACGCACGCTTCACTGCGCACCCCGTCCGCGCGTCAGCTCAAAGCCAAATGGGTCATAGCAGAAGTGTTTTCTGTGGCCCATGCAGGGATTTCCAAAATCTGGGTCCCCCTCCAAAACACTATACACTGCATCATGGGAACCTTTCAAAAGGGACCCCTAACTTTGGAAACCCCAATGTGTCAGAGATGGGTGAGGCTCTTGGTACAGGCTACGAGGATGCTTTGGGCTGGCCAACCTCGAGATCTGCATCACGCCCAGATCGCCCATTGCATTTGGGGGCTTCTCAAAAGCCTGGGTCTCTAGAAAAGGGATCTTGATATTTTGCTGCATATGAAGCAGCCCTTTAGCTTGGGAAACCCTCAAATTTGCGCCACTCTTTGGGCATGGCTGCACCGCGCATCGGGCACTCGTCCGAAACGTGGCAGAGAGTGGTCTGCGCAAGGCTTCTGAATCAGGTTTTCGACCATTTATGATGAACCTTCTTTTCTCTTGATGCCACACGTGGAATTACAGCATTTGCAGTAACTTGAGCATCTGCCTGAACCCTTTAGGTACTGTAAGCTACTGCCGGGGTCTAGGTGGCTCCTCGTGGAATTGAGCAGACAGCGACTGCAGAAAATATCAAGCTAATAAGATGAATGGAGCCTGAACAACAACAAAGTCATTAGAAATGGTACCTGCATTACTTATTGAGAAATACCAACTTTCCAGGCTCGGGGGTACGTCCGCAACTCCTTTCTTCCTGCTCCCCTACTTCACCACCCTTCCCCTCCCACAGCCAGTAGGTCCCCGGTCCCCAATGTGACGCCCAGACTTGATACACCGGGCGAATCCAAGCTGTAAGTAAGAATCATGCCGTAACCAAACACACTGGGAAACCAAGCTTGATGCAGAGTTGAAGAAACTTCAAAAATGCCAGCAACAATAGTCACAGAGAACAGCAAAATATGCTCGTTCCAACGGCCCCGAATAGTGAGCTTTGAGAACCAGAAGCCCTGGAGCTCTCTCTTGTCGTGCATATTCCGTTCAAGGGCACCGGGTTTTCTCCGCCAGCTGGCAAAGCTGTTGAGAAGCATGGTTTGTAGGATAGGGCTGGGCCTAGGGGTTTTAATGATCAAGCGCTGCAGCTTAGTGATTGAGTGGTTGCGGACACCTAGAGAAGAGTCAGCTGTAATTGTTCACTGCAAGACGCTGCTGACCAAGAGTTTTTTGCAGAAGGAAGATGCCAACTGGCGTGACAAGTGCTTATTGGGACATCACATTGTTCGCAATACCTACTATACGCTCTGGCCCCCACCAACCCCTCATTCTTGGCTCACCTTGAACAAAAAGTGTTGAACAGGCCTCAAAGATGAACTGGTAGGTCGATCCTACACATACGGATACAGATTTACATGTCTACGTGGGGCCCAAGAATAAACCCAATAGATGATCATCCTCAAAAATGGAACCCTACTTAATGGAAACACCAATCCGATAAAATACTGTATAGCCCCAGTCTCGATGCAGTTTCCCGCTTTTCCTTTCCATATGATACTCAACTCTTGGGATAATGTCCCCGTATAATCCCCATATACCTCTGCAAATTCTCGTATAATCCCTGTAGATTTAACTGCGTATGTATATGCATTCATACATATACATGTATATATATATATATACGTACATCACAAGTCCCTATATAAACCCAACACAGCTTTAGTACTGCTGGCCTTCACCATGCCACAGACAAAGTTTTCTCCGGCATCGCTAGGAGTGAAAACTAAAGGTTGACACGCGGGGATCACCCTTGTAAGGATATGCCCCGCAAATCAGCACTATAATCTTTGCTACAAGAACCTCCGAAACAGGACCCCTATTCTTGGAAGCTCCTGTTTGGCAATAACAAGCTAGAGGCTCTGCTCACAAGAGGCTGTGTAAGACAGGCATCTCAGCAGCTAGCAAGCATTCACGGGCTTCTGCAAATTGCTCTCGAGATTTCGTCATATCCCACAAGCCCGCAACCAAATCGACAGAAAAACGAGGGACGAGACTGCATCATAAACTCTAATTACTCCTTCAGAGGATGTCACAGTGGCCAACTGTTCCGGAAAGCCGGCGCGTCTCCGTAGCAACGAATTGGCAGCAAAAAAGCAGCGCAACCTCTCTCAAGCAGGTAAGACGTACATCACCATCACCGACCATCACTTCTCCCTAAGACTCGAGCCGTCCAACTCTCCCCTACAATAGCTTTCTCAATTAACACCAGCATCGATCTGTGAACAAGTATGGGTGAAGGGGGATCAAGCAGCGAAAGTAGCAGCGATAATGCTGCTATATACCCAAAAAACAATATGAGGACTCCCGCTATGCAAGCTACCATTTAGGGGTGACGTCTTGTGAGGTTCTTGTAAACTCACTGAGAATTTCACATAAACATAACACCAGGCCAGAACTGACCCTGTGTACCTATAAAAATATAATGCAAGGGCCTCAATAAGTACCGAAATTCTTTTGAGGTCTATTTCAGGTACCCTATCTAGGCTCCAAAGGTGCGCACAAGACACGAACCCTAAACCCTGAACCCTAACACTAAATAGGAGTTTCCATTTTCATGTTCAGCATCCCTATGTAACCCTATATTACCCTATAAAATCTGAATATAACTACCCTATCCCCCCCCCAGAAATCTATTGCAAGCCTGCGAGGCGATGCCCTTCGAGGCAGTCTCAGGGGTTGCCGAAGCGAGGCTCCATAGCCTGCCACAACTTAGGGTCTAGGGTTTAGGGCTTAGGGTTTAGGGTTCAGGTTAAGGGTTTAGGAAGTTTAGGGTTTAGGGACTTCAGAATGTATCTATAAGACCAACCATACTTCTGAGATCTCATGCCGTTGTCAGCATTAGTATTATGATGAAAACGTACTGTATCGCAGAATATGTATCAGTATATGGTAGAACATATAATGTAGCAAATATGATACACAGTATATCTGATACGTTACGAATGGCCTAAAAAGTTGCGTAGGGGTAAAGGTTTAGGGTTGCTGGTGAGAGGTTTCATGCCTGTACGCTTTGGGGGATGAGAATTTAAGGTTTAGGGGCGGCGGTGGAGGGGTCAGGGTTCGGGATTTAGAGCGTAGGGCTTAGTTCAGGGTTTAGGTAGCTTAAGAAGGGTTCAAGGTCCAGCGACAGAGACATGAGCGGTTTCAGGACCCCAGTAAACTCCTGATAGTTCCTGTAGATCACCCAAAAAAATGCTTTTCCTGAACAACTCTGCTCTGCGTGTTATCTGCACTCCGGGGGCGGTTCGCATAATATGTCGCCCCTTCACTAAGGATACATGCTGCAATGGGACCAAAGGCATCTTCATTCTAGAGGTGTAAATTTCAGAAACAAGCAGTTTGGGATCGTGAGAATTTCTTTGCTCCTCACTCATCTGCAATCAAATTGCTCAGAAGTACCCAAATCTGAAAAGCCTACGGAGAAGACAAATGTATTTGTTAACATGCCAAGAAAAGATAAGAGCAAACATGAACGAAAGTCAAAATGACTAGGCGAAGAGGGCATGCAAGCAAATCAAAGAAGCAGCCTGCTCATCGGCATTGGAGATCCAATGATCGGAGCGTCCGTCGGCGACTCCCTGGCCAAATCTTCGGATTCAGGTTTCGGCTTGATTTTCTCTGATTAGAGCTTGGGGTTTAGCCTTGGGAAGGCCGGAATAGACAGGCCCTGAGGGCCACTGCAGAAGCCCAAGCAATTGCCGATTTCGTTCCCGCAAGCTGCCTCGTGAGGTAGAATTAAAAATTATCATCTGAAATCCAAACTGGAAGAGTCCACGAATTCATCGTTTTCCATCGAAGTCAAGAACTTCCAAGGTTCTTCCTCCCGTTATATGTGCACCTCCCAACAGCTGTGAACCCCAAGACCATAAACAACAAACACCAAACCCGGAGCATGGCTTCGACAGTATGAGCTATAGTCTAAACTTCTAGCATCCCCCTCCATAACCCCTATAACACTCCCCGATTTAATCACCTGTGTAAGCCCCGTTAAGGAGTTTAGACCTTAAGCTCTCAACCCTACATAACCCCCTTCAAGCAGTACTTAGACTATAGCTCATCTAAGCAACAAGGCCTTGGCTACAAGTGCAAGGTCATCTGCCTGACCCAGCCTTCAGGCCGGAAAGTTGCTGTTTAGGGTTTGGGAACTCAGGGTTTAGGGTTTGGGCTTTAGGGTTTTAGGTATTTGAGGTTTAGGGTCTAGGGTTTAAGGTGCGCAGTTTTGGGTTCATACTGTTGATGGACGAAATCCTGCATCAGTTTTCTTCTGCCAGCCTTCCCTGCCAACCCTGAATCTTAATATTGATTAGCGCCAAAATGATCAAAAAGGGCACGTGCGCGAATGACCGAAATCCTGCATGACCTTTATGTGTTAGCAACATTGAGATTAGAGGGGCAGGGGGAGATCAATCGCTGACAACTGTATTCTGTTGATTTAGCAGGTCATGCACGATGTTGTCCATCCACCGTAGTGTAGGTTGTAGGGTGTATGTAGGGTTTACAGTAGGCTTTAGGGCTATGGGTGCGGGATCTAGATTTAAGGCCACAGAGTGTAGTGTAGGAAGGGGTCAGGGCCAGTCACTATGGGTTGAGCTAGTCTAAACTCCTCAAAGGGGATCATAGAGGAGATTACATAGGGGAGTATTATAGCAATGTATTAAGGGTGATTCCTGCAGATCTACACTTTGTGGGCCCCAGCGGAATGATCCCAAATGCACCCAGTGGGGTGTATTTTCTGCCGCTAGAAACGAGAATGCCTCGAATTGATGCTGGCAGTTATGCGCCCTATATACTCCCTCTCTTTACGGCGAGGGATTGTTGGGAGGTAAGCGAGGGGAATCGAATTTATGTGGGGCTTCCGCACTTTCTAAATCTGGAAGTTCCCTCGAATGTGTCCCACGAAGATAAAAGCTCTTCACCATCAAATGCAAGAGACAGGTCTGGCTTTCAGAATCTCAACCAAGAGCGTTGAAATGGAAATTCCAATCTCTTTTTTTGGTTTCTGGTGAGATGGTAGAGGCGAATAAGACATCCGCATGCCTTCGGACAGAAATTCTCAATGAGTGGAACACTTTATTCAAATGAGCTGTGATCAAAACTCCTTACGCCCGGCATCCCCGAGAAAGTCCCTAAACTTCGCGCACTTTGCATATGTGCCAGCCCCCCTGGGGAATCCCCATTTAAACCCCAAACAATCACTCTCCTTGCCCCCATAGACAGTCTGTAGAACTCCCACATAATTTATTACGTGGACTATACAAACAGAAATCTCATACGGCATAGCTTCGAGAACAGAAAGAAGCACTTTCGGGAAACCTAGGTGAGCTCCGTGCATCCGAAGTATCTGCAATAATGATTAAAGTGCTTCGTACGCGGGTTTCCCTAAGCTTTCTGATGCCAAAACGTGTGACACGTATGTAGGGACCCGTATTCAAAAACAAAACTATGACCCTCATTCTACCACTTCAGGGAAAGCCCTGTAAGCACCAAACCATTCAAATCCCAGCACTATGAGGATTGTGCTGCTGGGGTTACGTCAGACTGCGTTCTTCTTGCAAAGCATCACAACCCAAAGCCAAATGCTGCTACCCCATTCTGGCTGATAACCTAATGTGGAATCCTACTCATATGGGGGTTGCTCAGAATGATCCCTGGATATTCCCTAAGGGGCGAACCACTACATATCCCTAGAATCTCCAAGGGCTCCACATTTGAAGAAACCCATACCATATGGCCCAGATGCAGACAAGAAACAGAACCAGCTCCCCACAATCTCGACCGCGGAGTTGGCCATTGTACAGATACTCCTGCTTCATGCTATTGAGGGGCGTAGTCTATTTGGGATTGGGCCCCCTAAAGGTGTTTCGTTTGCTCCCCTACGTCTACTACTGAACCACGAATATTCCTCTTAATGATATCATGTTGGGGGCGGGGGGGGGTGAGATTGCTTCTAGATAGCTGACTGACTACCAGGATTTGAAGAATCGCACAAGGCTTTACAATTTACAGTTATCACAGATGTGTATCTGCATATCTACTTGCCATCAGTCTTCCTGCAATCACCAAGGCGTGCACCACACTGTCTTGTCTCTACTATGACTTCTTTGAGCGAAGTCCTTGCCCATGAGCTTCTGGTGCCACTCGATGAGCATGCGCATCATGGTTGTTGGAGTGGAGAATCCGAAGGCCCTTGCGGAGTACAAGGATCCCCTGGACGGGAAGCTGAAACAATATGAACCGCCAACCATGAAACCTGCCCATGGAACAGCCAACATTGCACCTCAAGGCACTTAAGACCCTGAGGTCCCCTACAATGCGGGGAGATCTGCCTGTCGCTGCAGACCGTGCTGACGGTGGCGGCAGAGGCGGCGGTGATGACGGAGAGGCGGGGTGGGCGGTGGCGGTGGCGGTGGC
>CAJNIZ010042557.1:38482-62137 GCA_905231905.1 Symbiodinium pilosum | reverse complement strand
AGAGAGAGAGAGCGAGAGAGAAAGAAAGAGAGAGCGCGGGCTACTGGAAACTACAATATATAAGCTTCTATAGTTACATATGATGACACTAGGGAAACCCCCATGTCCAGTGTAGACCAAGAATGTAGACCAAGCATGGTCGGAATGTTTCGGTGTTTAGGGCTTGGAGTTCAGATTTGGGGGGACATTGGTGTGTTGTTCCCTGTTCAGGTTGTTGGACTAGGTTAATTGGGATACGCCCAAGTTGGAGTAAAGGATCCCTTTGACGCATGTGGGCATGCGATATAGGCTAAAACTTGGATGGAGGAAATCCTTCGCGACTTGGGACCCTAGCAGCTAATTTACCGCGTGCATACGGCATGTAAGTTGATGTATTATGCCCTCTGTCCCGGGCACGCTTATCCCGTCACTTCTTTATGTAGTTATAACCGCGTGCTTTTGTCCGCTCACGAAGAATCCCTTCCCCTAATACGAAGCCCCCCGCATTCACGAGGAGACCATATCAGCCCATGTATACACTTGTCGTGTTTAAGTTTTGCCTGACGCCGCTTGGACCGTGGCCCACTCTTCAGTGATGTTCATGGTCATGACGCCTCCAAGTGTAGGGTTGAGGATTCCAGGTTTTACGTGTTGCGGTTTAGTGCTGAGGCTCCTCCGAGTTTTCACCGAGTGGAAGGCATCTTGGGGTTGGGTGGTGTGCGCTGCTACTGCTGCCTGAATTTTGACTGAAAGCCCAACTTAAGCAACAAGAATAGTGGTCCCTTCACTGCCAGTACACGGCTTTGTTCAGCTTGCCCACCATGATCTGGCTAGGCTTTCACGGGTGTTACTACTTTCACGATCACGATTAGTATGCCTAGCATCATTGCAACTGCTCCTATCACGATCATGACCCTCATGATGACAAGTACCAGTTCCTAGAAGTCCTAGCAGGAGAAGTCGCATGACTCTGATGATCCATTTAGCAAGCATCCCCGGGTCCTATGGAACTCTTTGCCCCGACAATCTCGCTCTCAACACCCACCTGGCCAGACAGAGGAAGTTGCGGCTGTGGCTTTTGGGGGGTAGGCTCGAGGGCTCACTGTGAGGTGTGTTTAGGCTTTAGAGGTTCAAGTTTCAGGGACCGGGGTTGAGAATCGTTGGGCTTAGAGTCAGGCAGGTTGGAAGTAAGACTAAGCCCCGAGATCTGTGGAAGTCCTGCAGCAAAAGTTCCAAAGCTATTCCGGCTGAAGCCTACCGAGCGCTGCGGAAGCCTACCAGCACTGCAATCCCTTACCGCAGTGCCGGCAGCCTTCACAACGCGACAAAGCCACGGGATGTTGCGGAGGGCAAAGAAGCCTGGGCCAGAAGCGGGTCCAAACTCTGTTTTGCACTCCAACATATTTTGGTTCTCCCTGCCTGCAGAGGTTTCCGGGTTCCTGTCTCCTGCTCCGCCCCTTTGATAACCGTTCATCTAAGCAACCCTGAAGCCGTCAAGATTTCTGATGTTGAAAGCTGTCACTTCAATACGGGCAGCCCACCGACATGGTGCGGCCTTTACACTTTCAAAATGGCCCACATGATCTCCATTTCCTGTGCTGTCTGAAAGTTCTAACCCCCCACCCACCCTCCACACAGGTGTAGTATGCCTAATGCTGCCGGACTTTGAACAAGCTGCCCCCGGGCAATCCTGCCTGCTGGGACCCCCCCCTTTCGCCTCTGTTTCAAGACTCCTCATTCTTGTGTCTCACTGCTAATGACGCTACTGCTATCGTGCCTGCTCTTCTTGTGTGGTGCAAGTGGATTCTGACGCCTAATGCAGTAGCTTAATGGTTCTTAACGGCGAAGAAGAGAGGAATTTGATTCTTATACAATCCCTTTACACAATCCCTATTTATAATACATCAGTTTCCCTCATTTCCCACTAACCCCCAGCGAGGTGGAGGTAGGGGTCGGGGTGACTATGGTGGCGGCGCATCGCTGTTGCGGTCTCTCGAATTCTGATTGCCATTTGCTGCAGGTCCCCCAAAATGAGGACTGCAACGTATCGGGTGCATTTGAGCCCTAACTTTGAGAAATGCACTGTTTTGGATTGCCTGGTACCATTATCGTTGTAATGATTATTACTATGAGCACTTTCATCACTATTTCTAGAACTATTTCAGTTATTGCTACTATTACTAGTATTACTCTCACTACTGCTATCATCATTTTTACGGTTTCGATTATTGAGAATACGAATAGCGCTAGTAGTACCATATCTCTTCTGCTTTCCTGAGGATTCTGCGCACGGAGGGCCCAAACGTTCGCTGGGCTAAGAGGTGAACCAGGCCTCCGCGCGGGAGTAAACTTTGTTTACAGTTTACGTTTTAGGGTTTAGGCTTTATAGGGATGTTATAGGAGATTATATAAGTATATTATAACGTTTATTTAGGGACATCATGAAGATGATAAAAGGATATGTGGTAGTTTGGGGTTTCTGGAAATCAGGGACCCATTCTTGTGATCCCCATTAACGGGATTTGAATACTTGTTGGATATAAGGGTGACCACCATTTCAGGAGGGGGGCAAAGGCTGGAGGTATGGGCATTATCTTCTGCGTTGGGTCTGACACTTTATCAATTGCGGATGAGGTTAGCCTTCGCAATTGTTGGATACATACTAAGTTGGGCAAATTGGTATCCCAAGGAAAGGTGCAGTCTTACCAAATATCTATGATGAGAGAGAAGGATGCAGGCTGTTGAGGGGATAGGCTTCAGCAAAGGCAGTGTCAAGAACAAGCCCAACATGAATGATGGCGCTATTTGTCGCAAGCTACACGCGTGCGTCACTATCACTAAACAGACACCATCACTGATGATACGTTCGTTCAGACATGCTTGAGTCACGACCCACGGACTTGGAAGATGACACAGACAGAACCGGCCTTGTGCGAAGATCGTTCCAATGCAAGTCTTCTGCGGATCCAAGTACGGCCGCAGGTTTTCAAAGACTTCCTGCGGGCTGAGCATCCGGCACTCCTACCACCACAGCAAAACTGCCTCGAACGCAATTGGCTGAGTCGCCACGGATCCGTGACGGGACCCGCGCAAACTAGCAGATACGGGCCAAGGCTCGGCGCAGTCATGCTCATATTTCAGTCCATGCGATTAAGTCCCTTTGTTATCAGCACTCTTGAGTGTCTGACTAGAATTGCTGTCATTAACCTGACACCTCATTTTGTTTCGGATCTTCAGAACTGCTCATTGCCAGCAGCCCAGGCATTTAAGTACTACACGACCACAACTCCTAACACGACGATCCTGCCAGGACGACGACCAGCAACAGACACGAACAGCAACATGATGACTACTACCACCTTCTTCACCACTACTACTGCCACCACTACGACTGCTGCACCTCCTCTTCCTCTCCTGGTATAATATAATAATGCTACCACTAGTACTGTCCCTGCTGCTTCTACTTCTATAGACTTTTCCTCCCCCTACTACTACCACCACCAGCACTACTCTAGCGCACGGAGAGCAACCTGCTGTCCTTGGTGCTTGTGACGGGCCCGGTCCACAGGACGATGTCCGAATTCGGAATGAGACTCAGCGGCCAGCTAGTTAGCATCTGAAGTGGAAGGCTTACGGTTGGGCATCTGGTATGAGGAGGGAAAAGCTGGACCAGCACCCTCCTCCTCATGTCAACTACTGCTTCTGCAAAGGCGCAGGTGTCTAGTGGTTTTACTGTCTAGTCCTTATGGTTTATGGTGTCTCTCCTGATCGTCCGGGCCTGCTGAAAACTCCGCATAACCAGCCAAAATGACCATAGAGGGAGACATGGAAGACTCCTTCCAATGGTCCTCGTAGGATGGAAGGACATCTCAACAAAACTTCTGCAGGAGTTCCGCGCTTCTGGTCCAAAGCACTACTCTTTACGCAGCCAGAGCGGAATTACCCTGCTCTTGGGCGCCTACATAACATCATCCGGATAGAATCCTACGCATTGATACTCGAACCTGCCCAATTCATGGTTACTAGTATTGCGTTTATTCGTACTATTACTATTCTTATTATGGCTACTACTACTCTTATTACGACTATTGCTTTCATTTTTCTATTAGCACTATGATTATTACCACTACTATGACTAGTAGTAGTGTTACTATTATGGATAGACCCACTCTTCTTATAGGCCTGTATTTCGCATAGTTGCGCTTCTTGCTGCCATCAACGTCTCTTGTATTGCCTAACATTACATGACCACCATCATGTAAGTATTCTCAAGAAGGCAGCCCACCCCCCCTCCCCTCCACCCCCGCAGCACACCTATCCTCATTGTAGGAAGCTCCGAAAGGGAACCCTCATTTTGGAAAGCCTCCACACTACAAGCTGTAGAGCTAAGTCAAGTGGACTTGGGAAAGGTCCTTGGCGAAGGCGTACCAAGACGTAAGAATCATTTCAAGAAGTATAAGGGCCCCTTACACTACGTATCCCAAAATTACTGTCCTTGCTATGGAAGCTCTGTGGAAGAACTCCTCCCTATCCCCCTACACCCAAACTGTTGGAACAACATTGATACATGTTACTGTGCTATCCTAGACTGCACTATGCTAAATTTACGCGCTTAGCGGCATGCAGGATTTTGTCCGTCAACATCAGTACGCATCATGTCCTGCTCTGAGAATGAAGCTCTGCCGGATTCCGGGAGACGCGGTGGAGGACCCCCTCCTCAGCTGTGTGGAGGTCAAACGAATGGTACCCCGACCTTTTGCTTCTATGAGAATGTGTATATGTCTGTGTATGTAGATGTGTGTAGATGTACATGTAGATGCAGATGTAGACGTAGATGAAGATGTATTTTTGCAAGTGTTTGTGTCTATTTCACATTGGTTTCCGACAGAGCTGTCAAAAGCGCCTGCAGGGGATGTCCTGTTTCCCTCACCTCCTTCCCCCTGCAGACATTAGGTTACAAATTGTCCCGTCCCGGGTGTGTCCGGCTGAAAACCCTTTCTAGATCCGCATGGGCCCAACGCCAGTGTTGACGACCTGGCATGTAATTTTCGTATTCCTTGTACGGTACGAAGTCACCTTGATCCAGTCACCCAATCTACCAACCAAGAATACTTGGAGACGAATATACGACTCCTCCAAAGGCTTGGACTATGTCGTCCCACAGCATCCCTGACCACCTGCTATCATTTTCGCGCTTTTCCGCAGAAGCCTTCCAGCACAGACCTCCAAAGTCCCGTGACTCAAGTGCCTTCTGCCACTCCAGCTTGAGTCCTAGAATGCCTCACCTAAATGGTTTGGGGAGTTTGGGGAAGAATCCAGCGAGGAGCCTGTGTCTGACCATCAGGAAACCGTACCTGCAGACAGAGCGTGGGCATTGCTGCTGGTGTGGTGTTTGGGGCCTAGGGCTTTATTGTTACGGCATCTGGGCTGAGGTTTGAAATTCAGCTTGCCCGGTTTGGGGTTCGAAGCGGATGCTTCAGGGCTTACGGGTAGTCAGCGCATAGCTCAAGACTTGGGGTGGCAGGATTCGGAGTGAATTGCAAGCATGGAAGCAAGGTAAGGCTGGCACCATGGGGACTACATATGTCTTCAATCATCCTATGCGTGTATACCTGTACATATGGTAGCTTGGTCACCGGCTGTGAATTTATGCATGATTCTTTCTGACGAGTTCCCAAGTCATGGGGTACTTGGGAGCATGCAGCATCAACATTGTGGATGCTCCCCGTGATGAATGCTAATAGCAACTGCAGGTCTACTTCGGGATCTCGAAACAAAAAAATGGCTTTTTGTTGAGGTGTCAAGGGTATGCAAGATCTTTGATATCAACTGTATGCATGATCCTGAAAACACGTGAAATTTGGAAACATTACATCTACATGGCACCCCCTCTTACGATGTCTGCCTGTATGGTGCGGAAATTGTCGAATCCTGAACCCTGAATCCTAAGCCCTTGACCACAACAACTGAACCCTAGACCCCAAACCTTGAACCCAAAATCATAGACCCTGAAGCCTACCCTGCAAATCCTAAATCCTGAAAAATAAAAAAATCCAGCCAGGCACCAGTGGCCGCGAGTTGGAAAAGAGCTCGGGTCGGCTCGTCAGCAGCTGAACCTTGACGCGGCCTGCAAAAAAATGGTGTACCACAGTAAGGTTAAGGGGTTAAGGGGTTAAGGGGTTAAGGGTTTAGGGTTTTAGGGTTTAGGGTTTAAGGGTTTAAAATTTAAGGGGTTAAGGGTCAGAATCCTAAATAGCAAGCTCTTCGAGGTTCTGGGTGACGTAAGTAACGGTTATGTAGGGGTTACCACCCCAATACTGAGGAGTCAAACGGGAAAGAAAATATAATGAAATGGAAACTTGGATTATCAAGTATTTGGACGTATTAATCGGATGAGGAATGCTTAGCTAGGGCTTCGGGATTGGGGGGATTAAGGCCTAATTAGGGTTTACAGCTTCGTTTGGTGGACTTGGCTTTGGAAATTGATGTGAGGTTGATGGCTTCAGGAGGATTGATCTGGTTCAGGCATCAAAGCTAAGCTATGAGGGTTGAGGAGTTGGGGATGGGGGCTTTAAGGGTTCAGAGGATTCGAGTCTTGGTTTGAGGAAGCTGTAACTTTAACTGCTGGCTATGTATGTATAGAAATGTGTATATATATATAGGAAAACGTTACTACGTAGGGTTCGGTGATTTGGGTCTGACTGAAGGTTCAAGGATTGGGGAGAATGGATTTTCGGGGCTTGGCGCTCAGGCTGCTTTTCCAAGCAGAAGCCCCCAAGTGGTAGTTTCAATAAACAGGGGCCCCAATATAGACCCCAAAGTACTATTATCCTTCATATTGGGACCTCAAAAAGTTCCCCTAATTTCCGCAAAACCCCAAGTGACCAGGGTTTGTTTTGTGTTTGGCCCAAGACATCGGCATATCGCAAACTTATTAATAAAAGAGAAAAATCGGTAAAAACTGAAACTACTTTGCTGTTTTTGAAAAAGCAAGATGAATTACGTCCTGATTCTTTGAGATGCATTTACAGTTGTCCAAAATCCGAACAGCATGAACCAAGCAATGAAGCTAATTCATGCGGATTGTTCAGAAGGTCCCCCTATGAATACCTTGCTATTTCGGAATGCATCAAGTGGACCCATATTCCACACCTTGCAAAAGTAATGTGGATCCTTGAAAAAAGGCCACTAATCCTACCATGCTATTCGGCTTAGGCTTCCACGAGGCTTCTGAGGATACCTCCCCGATGGCTTTTGAAGTATGCGGCTTCTGAAACGCAGGCCTAAACTTGGAATGTCTGGAGGATGCTAAAATAGTAGCAATCGGACGCCATGCGCCATCCCCACAGTTTCCTGCGGCGCTGATGCAGCAATACACAACTACAATAATGTAAGCAGACTAGATTCGTATGGATGTATGATTCCATAACTACTCTCGGATTTCTGCCTATTGACGACCTGGTGTATACCAACAGTGACTGCATACTGCACATTCATTTTTGAGAGCCACACCTTTCCTACATAAGGAAAACAGCACGAGCGAAGCCCTAAACCCTCACCCACAAAGCACTTTTGTCCCTTGCAGCTTCTGTCCCCCTCTTGCTAGCTGCTTGAGGATCGACGTTTCGCAGGAAGGCCCCGGTCCGTCAACTTTCTGCCTGGGGATATGGAGGTTTCCCAAAATTAGGGGTTTCTTTCTGGGGGTCCCTATAATAAGGACTCTGGTATTTTGGGGTCTATATTGGGGTCCCCTTATTTTGGGAAACTACCATATTGACTGCTGGCTTCACCTGTCAGACCTGTTTTTTTTTATTTCTGTGGCTCTTTTGCAGCCCAAGTCAACTCTGCCTTAAACCTGCTAAGGGCCAAACAGAGCCCCAGAAGCAAGCCATGTGCCTGAATGATTTCCAAGATTGTCCGATATGGACCTCATACAGATATATACTCGAATTGACCCCCAAACCCTGTTCTACAATGTTGTTGTCTCTTTTGGCAAGTACAACAAGGATGCTTGATTCGAGACATAGGCACGCCCTTCAGGATGATCTGAGACATCCTCCACTATCAAGACGCGGGGCCATCGAGCACTGAAACAAGCTGAGAATCTCTAGGGTGAGACAAGGCCAGTTGTCAACATCTTGGCCCTTTCTAAAAAGGTGCTGTAGGCCCTGTTTCTTCTTTACACTGGTGAGAGGGGCCTTCCATGTCGACAACCCACCAGAAAGTGTAGACTTGAGAGCTGGCCGTCAATTAAGCTCCAACTATGCCACCACAACCTCATGATATCAGCCCTCTCCCTTGGAATCGCCCCGAAAAGGCATTATATATGGGTAATATAGGGCAGTACAAAAGAAAATGGCAACAATTATTATATCTAGGACAGTCATCATGAGCACGTGTATGGCCGGCTTAGATCTTCCGTCTGATCACCCGCGTAACTGCTCCCATCTACATGGCATGGCCAACATGACATCCTTCTCGTCTCAACATTGTCATCGTCATGCTGGTAGTCCTATCAAATTCCCCCTGCAGAATCAGGAACACGTATCCGGATCAGCCCTTTGTAGCCCCCATTTCCCCAGGGTCCCTAAAGTCCCCGACAGAAACACGCAAAGTCTGTGAACCTGTTGAAACTTTGGGCAGTTACAAGGTGTTTGCTAGCGAGCACGAGGCTGGGAGAGAAGGTTGCCAGATCTGGCTCAACATGACGGCCCCTACTGGAGCTGATGCGGAGGGTTCTCCTTGTTTCTGGGATCCAAATGCACACATCTGGAAGTCTTCTTCAAGGATTCGTGTGGTCTTTGCCAGTACAGGTGGGTGTCAGATGGCGATCATTTCAGCACATGCTCCCACCTCAACATCCGGAAAAATGGCGCTTGATCACTGGTGGAGTGAGTTAGCCTCAACGCTTCGCCAGATTCCCCGTAGACTCAGGATAATTCTGCTGGTTGACGCCAATGCCAGATTTTCAGCCGCAGATGAGTATGGCGACATTAGTGTGGCATATCCCAACAACACTGCTGCGGAGATGTTCCAGGGATTTTTACATGAGCGTGAGCTAGGTGCGAGCACTCTGTATGATTACCTGGGCTATCAGGTGGTTACATGGATCAGCCCCAATGGCAAGCCAGCATGTCTGGATTACGTTGCCGTCTCGTTGGACATTGCTCATGGGTTGAGTACCGTTGGACGATTCATTGGGTTTCAGGACTGCTTTGATTTTGACCATCAGCCACTCCTTGTTCAGCTTACATGGTCCTCAGCTGTCACCACGAGTACCAAACAGCCAAAGTTGGACAGGGCGGCGATGACAACGGAGCAAGGCAAGTCCAAGCTTGCTGAGATCTTTGCCACGGCCCCTCTAGCTCCTTGGTCGGCAACAGCTGATGAGTACCTGGATGCTCTGAATGGTCACATTTATCGTGAGGTCCATTTGTGGTTTTCAACCCACAAGGCATTGCCTCGCTCGCCACATGTATCGGAATGCACTTGGGATATTGTTATGGCCCGCAGAACTGCGAGAAGAGTTTTGCATAGATGCTGCAAATTGCAGAACAAGATTATCCTGCAATGGTTCATTCATGCCTGGAAAGGACGAAATGAACATCTTGACAGCACCAGTGCAAGGTGTGGTCGACTTGACATTTGCATTGCGCGGCAATTGACAACGATCGCTCGGTTGAACTCTTCCTTCAGGCTGTCAGCGCAAAAGGATTCTGCGGCTGGGGTCAGAAGAATCTTCCAGGAGTCTCGCGAGCAAGGCCAGTCTACCTTCTGCAGCATGATGAGGTCTATGCTCAAGATAGGCCGCAGGTATAAACCTGCAAAGCAGTCTCCAGTTATCATCGACAATGACGGCATTCATGTTGGATCACAGGAGGCCATGCCTATACTTGCACGAGGCTTTGCTAAAGCAGAGAGGGCAATCTTGACACCAGCCGAGGGTTTGTGCCGCCATGCACAACAGCATGATCCAAGGGATATTGACAATGGTCAAATACCTGATATTATGGCCTTGGCCTTCAGTTTCTCGCGCCTCAAGAAAGGTAAAGCTGCTGGTATTACAACGTTGCCGGCTGAAGTTTACTCTGGCGCACCCCTACAGGCGGCCATGACACGTTTCCCTATCATGCTGCGACAAATGCTCAGAGCAGATGCGCCCCTGGAATGGACTGGTGGACAAGTTGCAATAGTGCCCAAACCGGGCAAGCCGGCCACATCGGTGGAAGGTTGGCGAAGCATTCTTCTCCTTGACCCTGCTCACAAAGCAGTCGCAAGAGCTGTTCGCCCTACGCTACTCACTCCGCTGGATAAGGTTGCGTACGGTTCTCAGTGCGGCGGCAGGTTTGGCATGCCTTTGGAGCTCCCAAAAACTTATGTCCGCGTGCATTTGGAAAGGTTGCGTGCCAACAGGATCTCTGGCTCAGTTCTCTTCTTGGGCGGAAGAAACGCGTACTACGCTGCTGTCAGGAATCTCCTACACGCCCAAGGAGGTTTTGAAGACTGTGACAGCCTGTGGCGTTTTGTCCAGGAGCTACATTCCGAGGACGATGTGAGACAGCATCTCTATCAGGACTTGACAAAGCCGGGGTTTCTGGACCAGGTTGAAGCTTCAGCTGCGCTTCGCAACTATGTGAAAGCGACCATCGACAGAACGTGGTTCACGTTGAACGTCAAGGCTGGACAGTTCTATGCTACTACTACTGGTACTTCTCCAGGAGCACCGCTTGCAGACTTACTGTATCAGTTGATCAGCACGCGGTTTTTGGCTCATGTTCAGTCTGCATTGGAGAGAATTGGACATGCCACAAAGACTTGTTCAGGCTTTGCTGCTCCCATTCCGGGCTGGGCAGATGATTACGCTGTACTTCTGGAAGCGCAAACAGCGGAGCTTGCTGTGCAACAATTGCAGGAAGTGGTGCCGCAGGTTTACATCGGGTTGGGCTCGATTGGGATAGAGTTAAACCTGGCCAGGGGGAAAACGGAGGCCCTTCTGGCGCTCAACGGTGCAAATAGTAGGAGGTTACGAAAGGAACTTCTCAGCGGCTGTGACCCAAGGCTTTCTTTGCAGTTGCCATCTGGTATTAGGAAGACGCTTTGTTTGTCACATTCCTATAAACATCTTGGTGGTCTCGTTTCAGTCAATGGTGGATACAAGGCTGATGTTCTGGCGGTATCCAGAGAGGCCAACCGTATCTTCTTGGGACTTCACAAAGTCTTGATTCGAAATGCCAACCTGAGTACCATGGAAAGGGTGCAACTTTTTCAGACGCTGGTTTTGTCAAAGATGCAGCAAGGAGCCATGTCATGGTTTTTCACAACAAATGGCGAGGCTAAGTCTTTTCAGAAAGCCATAGACAAGTGGCAGCGCAAACTGGTCGCCCTGCTTTTTGGCTGTACCACAAGAGGTTCAACATCTGCAGAAGTTCAAACGGTGTTGGGGGTTCTTTCGCCACAGCAGACCCTGGACGTTGCTCATGTTCGGTGGTTGTCTGGCATTGCTCAGCACTGTTGCGATTTCTTCTTGACGAGATTTTCTGAACGTCCATCCTGGATTTTGCAAGTGAAGGAATCGTTAGGACGCATGCTTCAACTCTGCCGGCGTGATGAATGGTTGGAAATGCTTCAGCTTGAAACTGTGGATTTCATCAAATGGGCTGGTCAGCACAAGGCACTGCTTAGCAATCTGGCTACAAGCTTCTGTAGGGCAGTACGCAAGCGCGGGCTCCGACAACGGGATGAGGTCCTTCAGAACTTCCAGGCTAGGACCAAGCTTTTCACTGTAGATGGAGGCTTTGGTAGAATCCCGGAGTTGCGATCCAATCTCAACGTTGTCTGTAATGTCTGTGGTGCTGCCTTTGTCAGCAAGGCGGCTTTGCGCTTCACACAAAAGCAGGCGGCATAATATTGCTGGTGTCTTCTCAGGCTGCTTTGGGTCTCTCTGCATGGTTTGCTGCACTGAAGTCCACACAACCAAACGTCTTCGCTTACACCTTCGCAAAAGCGGGATATGCGGAGCTGTTTTTCTGGGTTCAGATATCTGTCATTCCAGGTGTGAAGTGATCGATTCAGACCACCTTGCTGAGAAACCTGCAATTCGAGTGCCGTTTGCTCAACCCTTCTGGGCTACTCTGAGACCGTCTCTGAATGCCGAAGGGGATCACCACGTAGTTGAGGCTTGCTGTGAAGTTCGCTGTCACAGATTCTTTGATAGATGCCAGTCCTTTTGTGAACTTGTAGGCATGCTCATTGCCATTGCAAAAGCAAAGCCGGTTGTCTTAAAGGGGGCACGACTCGCTCTCTGCGCTTTGCGTTTTCATGTTCACGATGTGCAGACTGCTTTAGTTGAAGCCATGCTCAGTGAAGCTGACCTTGGATGTGCTTCAACTATCACTGCCGGAGCACTTCAGCTGGGGATAGGATCACAATGCTTTCATTACGGGCCCAGGGACTTTCCTTTCCATCAGCTGGGAGTTGCTCTGACTCATACCACAATGGAAGAAGAAATCATAAACCCTTTTGCCTTCGGCCTCGGTTTTGGATGGGGCTTTAGGGTACTGGGTCCCTACGGTACAGAGATTTGCTTACTCTGGCTCGCTTGAATCTTTGCATGAAGGCTCACAAGTGTGAAGACGGAAAGGCCTTTGGTAGGTGCATCGCGAAACAATGGTAGAGCCTGCTTCCTTTCGCCTGTGCTGCTGGCGGCGTTGCTGATGGCTTGCAATGCTGATCCACCGGCTGACTGCTTGTTCCCCATAAAGGTTTAGGATCAAGAGCTAATCCCTATCCTTATAGTCACTTTCAACACACCTCTGAGGGAAATGAGCAGTTCAGAAGAGGCTCACTTCGTCAGGTCTACACTTCAGCATTGGTAGTTCTCAACTCCCAGCCCAAAGGAAACACAAATGGAATTCGACACTTCAAGTCAAAAAGAGTGCAAGGTAGGCTGAAAGTATACTTGAGAACCACCCCAAAGGATGTGACGCACAGACACAATGGAAGATGATGGCTGCATCACATGTGATCTATGTACGCTCTGGCTAGCTTCCAGAAAGGGTTCGTAGCTGGCTCCCTACCTTTCTTCTGAAGGTATCTCCACAGCTGGCGCTTGGTCACCTGTTGGGGGGGACTCCGGCTCCAATCGGCTTTCAAATTTGTACTGTACAGCCAGGTCTATCATGGTAGACCTCTGGTGTAGCAGCCGATCCTGCACATAGCTCCGTGAGACCCTCCAAACTACACCTCCTACACCCACGGCTGTGAGCGTGGCAACGCCTCCAACCACTGCAAGGCTGGTCATCACGCTGCCTCCTCCCAAGGTGGCGAGGCCACTGAGGAGCCCAGAGGCAGAGAGCCCTGCAATGGTCCCAGACTCCGATACCATAAGCAGCCCGGCTGTGGAGCCGGCCAGGACACCCCCGGCCCCCCCAAGCGCCACCACCTGTGGGGTCAGGGAGTCGTTCTCCATAGCGCTGCTCAGCTTATAGAGGCTGGTTGCAGCCAGCATGGACGGGGCGGACGCGATGACCACCACCAAACCTGCACCCATGCCAAGGCCTCCAGCCCATGTTAGACCTCCAGCTGCCAGTGATGATGCGCCGAAGAGGCCATCTGCTGTAGTCGCAGTAAGGGCCACCTTCACCCCCTCAGTTGACAGCAGCATAGCTATCCTCCACATGTCAATGGAGGCATCGATGATGGCCCTGGCCTTCTCCTTAGTGCTGCTCAGGGATTCAAAAACATTTGCCTGCCACCAAGAAATTCAGCTTGCAGGCAGTCCTTGCACATTTCCCAAATAAATGGGGGATCCTGCTTAACATACCCCCCAGAACACTCTCTAATCTTGGTCTTCACAACTCGCGAAAACCACACACACACCCAAATCGTGGCCAGCGGCAAGGTACTCATCCGCCACGAAGGCCCAGATGGAATTGGCCTCCGTCAGCCAGATATACCTGAGTTGTGGCACCGGCAGAAGAGCTCATTTACCAAGGGCGGTTGAGGGTGTAGGATTAAGGTTGGGATACTGCCCTGCCTCACGTATGCCCAAATGAGGACATCCCCTGTTTAAAACATCCCAGGTCAGTACGGAGGATTGCTGCTTGCCACTGGGTTCGTTGCGGGGCCTGTGGCCTCGTGAATCCTTTTGATTCTTTGGAACCTATCAAGGCCCGAATCATGGCCCCTCAAACAAACAGCCTGAGACCTCTGCACAGCCAGCCGGGACTCTAGGACTCCAGGATGTGCTCTCCGAATATCATGTACCTTCCTACTCTTACCGTGACCACTACTAGTGTCCGGCATTCCCTCACCATTCTTGCTCCCTCATTGCTGCCATTATCCCTGCCTTTTGAAGTATGGCATGCGCATTTCCCAAACAAGTTGTCAGGGACAGTTGGGGCATGTATGCCACATTCCGGCTTGCGAATTGCCAGTGAACTCTAAAACTTTTAAAGCCCTTTGACAACAAAGGTCCCGGACCTCCAACTGTGGAACCCTCATAGAAGCCAGCCGTGCGACGCGCCCTCGGCGATCTTCACGAAGCCCTCAAAGTCACTGACGGCCTGCACTTTGAACGGCTGTTCAGGGGTTTCTCAAACGGCTTAGAGTGTAGGGTTGGGGGCGTACCACAGGGGTTTTGGGCAAGACAGGAATTGGAAGAGAGGCCCCAAAGAAGAAGAACGCCATGATACCGCTGTAACGGCTGCTACCATTCATAGGTGTCATTTCTTAAGCATCTACCGTCATAATCATTACTGCGACTGCTTTCTGCTGGAAAACAGGCAACTGAAAGGCTCAAGTGTAGGGTTTAGGGTGTAGGGTTTACGTAGGGCTCCCTAACCCAAACCTCAACACCTGAACCACCTCTGGTATCGTGCGGGCTCCGCCTTATCCACCATCCCGTAGCGCAGCTCTTTTGAGTCCTGCAAAAGTTGCAGCGCAAAGGGCCAAGATTCCAATGATCGTGTGTGGGATTTCTGTGAGTATTAGCAGTTTTGGTATAGGCGTCTAGGCTTTGCTAAACAAAAATGCCTAGCGGTACTAACCATCTTGTATGAAAGCAAGTTTAGGCCAGAAGACGCTGATGGTCTTGCAAACTACAGCTGAAACTCCTTGCATGGGCCCTACTAGACCCCAGAGTCCAAGTCTCAAGCAATACAGAAATGCGTACGTCTCAGGTTCCACCTGTTGATCTAAAAGCAGAGTGTCAAAGAAAAGGAACTACCACTGTGAGCAGCCACATGGCATCCTTGCGCTGACATTTGCACATGCAGATGGGCGTCAGGCAACAGTGTTGCATGAGACAGCGACTAACCACATTAACATTGGCTGTAAAGTCAAACATTGCTAGCTGCAACTGAAAGAGGGTCAACGTACTCGCTTTCTTGCTAGCACCACGAAGACGTTCGGAGCCTTCTGGACAAAAGGACTGAAGCCCTAGAAGCCTGTGACTTTCAACCCTGATCATTGGGGTCCTTGTGGAGGAATTGGATGACGGAGCCTTCCTGGCAGGAGGCTTTGAAGAGTGGCAAATTTGAGCACACCTCGGAGGTATATCCCGAAGCCACATTGAAAATTTTGCCCGATCTTCTGCGTCCTATACTGCAGACCCCCAGACTCAGCCGCTGGATACTCCAAAGGCTCGTAGGTCTTACACTCGACTTTCCTTGTAGGTGCTCTGAGGTTTCTTCACTCTCAGAAGAATCCTAAGCCCTGCGCCCCAGACCCGAAGTCCGTGTTCTTTGTCAGTAAGCCGATGATCCCTTTACGGATCCTGTCACGCATGGATAGGAGCTCCGGAAATCTGCATCATCCCACAGAGACATGTAAAGAACCCCTCCGGAGTCCTCATCCAACCCCAAGACAAGGCTGCATACCCCAGGGTCATTTGCCACATCCCTTGAAATTGGGGGCTCAGTTCATGGACAGCGCACGCACCGTGCTGGCACACCTTGAAAGAATTCTTGGAGAAGGCATCGTACCAGGTCTTGCCTGCACACTATCCCTGGGACTGATGCCCTTGTTGCTGTTAATTAAAACTTGACTGTTTCACATAAAAACGATCAAGCTCATACTATCCCTGGCAGGGTAGGGGCCTATGAAGTCTGGCAGGAAACAAACTGAGACCCGATTGGAATTCCTCAAGGCAGGATTGGTCAACGAACCCATCTTTTTTTTGGTTTACGGACCTGGTAACGTTCAACATGTTAAGAAGAACAGTGGTGACCACAGGTAGGGAATAGCAGGGAATTTTCTGTGGATCCTTACCGGCTCCCCTTATACAAAGATTTCACTCCCATCGCTGTTGAGTCCTTGCATATACTGGAGCTTTCCATGTCAGGACGTGAGCAGCTGCTGATTGAAGCGGATGGGATGAAGCTATCCGGACCCTTGCATAGACCCCATTCTGCTGTGATCCCCAGAAAGCTGCCCCTTCCTGTGGAAACCACCTGAAATGGTTTCATCTCTTCTCTCAAGTTCCGGAGGCCTCAAATTGAATGTCGTTTCAAGAGCGATCCTGAGCCCTAACAAAGTTGACGAGAGGTATCCTAGAACGCACAACCGTAGGCCCAGCTTCTCAAAAGCCTGGTATTCGTGAGTTTTTGTAAAGGAGCTCCTTGGGAACCCTAGGGGTACATGTAACTATCGGGGAAGGGTCCCAACGAAAGGGATTCTGCAAGGATTATGTCGAATGGTAATTAGTCTGGATCTGGCAGCCATCTTGGCATTTGGGCCAATGTTTTGTTCGGTTAGAACATGTTGTAGGGCAAAACCGACATGCGGCTATTCGCAAACGCATATCTCGCACGCATCTATGCACGCAACGTTACTGTGCAGAAGAGATGCTGATTTCCTCCCACATGGCTCGACGGACAGAAGATCACAAATGGCGGTGCTGGAGAGAGCAATCAAACAAAAAGCTTGGGCTTACTAATCTTAAGCTTCGTTCAGGGTGATGATGCGCTAGAAGCCTGCACGTGGAGGCCTGTGATATATACGTACATATATATATATATGTATCAAGCTCCATACTGGAAAAATCACGATGCTAGTGGCAACCACGCGTAGTGTTCGATGTGAGCGTTTCCTAACACATGACGACTCACATCCCGGTCTCATCCCTTCGCTGGGAGCCAAACTACCAAGCCGACAGCAACAAATCCTTCTGGCTTGCAGACTTAATATAAGGCATACATATATATATATATGTAGGGATAACGGAAAACAAAACGGAAACTACTATTTAGGGTTTCGGGTTTAGGGTTGCTATTAAGGAATTTAAACGAAGTTACCATAATGGGTATATATACATAGAGTACCTAATATGGTTTACCGAAGAGAGTAACTTAAATCAAGTGTTCCTTAACCCTAAACCCTAAGCCTGATATATCCCTATATAATTACGCACGACATACCCTGATTATAGTAACTTAAATTAAGTTCCCAGTTTAACTGGTCCCCAAGGCTTGCAGATAGTAAGTAATGGGGCTTGCCAGGATTTCTTAGCCCCTACTTCTAGATTCCTGACAGACCTCACATAAACAGAGTACCCCTGGGCCCGCGGTACACCTTTTTGAGAAATACACATATCTCCAGTTGAGAACAATCTTGAGGAGATAAAGAGGGCATCATGCTCTAGAGGAGATACGCACTTAAGTTTTCAAGCCTGACCTGACTTCACCCTGCAGTGGCCCAAAAACGCTGCCACGGAGAATGAGCAGTTGCACTGCACATGGGCCATCAGGGGCCTGCGCTAGAAGCGCAATAAATATCCTTGACAGCCTAGCTTCAGACGCGTACTATCACGTTTTGCAAGTTGTTTTGGAAGGACATCTGGAAAACCATCCCCGAGCTGTCACGAGGACTGAGCGCTCACGTGGTTCTTTACTTGAAACTGTACCCTAGCGCTTTCTCAGACCCTTGAGGAGCCCCTGACTCAGCAGACCTCATGCTGCAAAATTCTCCCGCGCCTCCAGTATTGCCATCAATCAGGGACGCACAGACATGACCTTGAAATTGAGCACGCGGGATGCTGGAAGTAGGGATCCCAGTGCAAAGTACGAGATCCCTGCTTCGAGGCCTTTCATACCCTGCGCAAAGAGGATTTAGAGGATTTCAGGCTTATGGGATATGGGAGCATGGGGATGCGGAAAGTAGTGCTACTTTGGACGGAGGCAATCTTCCACCAGCCCCGATGCCTTGCACCTCAGGAAATAGATTATATTGAGGATCCAAAGTGGTGCATGATCTCTACTATTAACCGCGGTATCACTCTGTCCGATAAAACAGCACAAAATTCTGATCATCATTCCAAGACTACCAGGAACCCTAAATCAAAACCGAAAATCCTCTAACCCCATAAGCCTGACACCATGAAGCACCAAACGTCAAAACCAAAAACCCTCGGCGTTAAAAGCCCCTACATCCTTGACCCAAACCCGTAAACCAAATACCCTACACACAAAAAGTGGCTGCAGAGTGGCCACTATTCCCCGCTGCCACCAGCGTAACAACAACGGACGCAGGTCTCACACCTGCACCAAAACACCGTGCATAAGTCTGGTCCAATCCTGGTGGTTTACAAATTGCTTTTCTAGTTCAAGGGGTGTGCGGGGACTCTAACAGGGAAGGTGGCACTTTGAGGGAATGGCTGTAGGGCCCGGTTCACCCTGTTGGCCCATCTCAGTCGACTTGAAGAGTCTTGGAGACCAAGGGGCCTGAAACTCATGAATTAAGGAATATACCGATACTCAGATCAGAGATCCTCATATGATGTAGGGTATATACGGTATACTTCTTAATCTTGACGACGCTACTTGATACAAATCTGGCACTGGGAAGCCAACATTCTGGCAGCACCTTCTAGGAATGTGCAGAACCATGTAGGTGAAAATTGGTAGCATTTCCCAGCTTGCTTTTGCTGCGTAGTGCAAGAAGTTGGAGGCCATATGGGTGTGTCCGAGAGTATAGCAGTTTCCATATCATTTTCCATTCTTCCAATAAAACCCCTATATAACCCCAATATACTATAGTCCCATTGGATTGGGGGGTGTTGCCCTGGCTTTGCCAGGCCTGACGATTAAGCCGCGCCTCAAGTCATGGTTCGTCTGTTCCTCGTGGGGAAAAAATGGTTATATTGGATAATGGAAAATCAAATGGAAAACAAAATGGATAGCGAAATGGAAGCTGGGGGAATATACCTGGATTCTAATTGTCGGGAGGAAGCACGCACAGCGTACCCAGCACAATGTTAGTAGCCCTGCTAGGATTAATACTTTTGTCTCAAAGACGAATGATAGCATGACAACACTGCTCAATGCTGGCTTTTTGTCAATCGCACCAGACTTCTACTCCTCCTCTGCTTCGTCCTACTTCCACGCACAAGTTCTCCAAGCTAGACCCTAGAGCCTGAACCCTATCACCTCAAACCCCCAGCCCAAAAAACTTCCTCCTGGCTCGAACTGTTTTTCCTTGAACTTCACCCTAAGCATGCTTAGCTGGGAATGGGGAAATGAATCCTTCTCTAGCTTTCTCAGATTATCCCCCTTAAAATCCATTCCTGCACTCCCAAATGAGCCCCTAAATCCAAAACCCTCAGTCCTCCATATTTTTTCATATTCTTTTCCATTCCCTACTTCCCGACCAAGCATGAAGAAGTCATCTTCTGCACGCCTGCTTCCGCCTTCTGCACACCGCCACATGGAGCTGGAGCCACCTCCCAATAGCTGCGGCTCAGGGGTTCATGGCTGCAAGGCCTTAGGGTAATATAGGGGAATATAGGGTAATTAGGTAGTATAGGGTAATTCAGGGTAATATTGGGGATTATATAGGGATAATGGAAAATAAAATGGAAACTACTATTTAGGGTTTAGCGCTTGGGGTTTAAGAGCATGAGGGTGTACGACTTTTAGAGTCGCAGGATTAACCGGATTCTAGGCATCAGGGCTCAAGGGCTCAATAGTTTAGAGCTTAATTAAGGGTCATGTTGGGCAAGTTTGGAAATCTAGTGTTCACGGGGGCTTGGCTTTAGGGTCTAAGACGGGTCTACGAGTCGAGGGGTTAACCGGCTTGAGAACTTGAAGATTCAGGGTTTATAACTGGCCGAGTTTAAGGGCAAGGCCTCATGGCTCAAACAAAACTGCAGTTTCCTTTCATCAGGAAGTCAAGGTATTGTCCCTTGAGCAGAGGACGCGTGAAAAACACTCGGAATTACCCAGCCAGGCCTTCTTCTTGTTCGAACCGCATGGGCTACAAGAAGATGGTGAAGGCTGCACTTCACGCGCTCTTCGCATTGAAAGTGGAGGCTTTGGAGCATTGCGCTGTGTAGCTCCAGATTCAGGAGCGAACTGCAGATGTCACCAAAGAGCTATGAGATAGCCCAAGCCCACATGTTGGCTGTCTCATCCTTTGCCCTGCACCATTTCCAATCACCTGCACCTCTTTCGAGTCAAAGTCTTGTGAGACGGTCGCTCCTTTTTGAAAAGAAGCACTGGGGCGCCTTGAAAAGGTTACGCTGGTACCTACCCTACTTGTCAACACTCACAGCTTTATCTTTCGCTGCCGATGAACCTCCAAGTAGCAGGATGTTACGAAACGCCAATGCAATGCTATCTACAATGGTAACTATAGGGATGAGGGTTATAAATCTAGGCAACTTGAATGTTTTGCATGAAGAGCATACGCAGCCCTCCGCGGGAACCTGTTCGCAGAGACGACGTAATCGATGCGCCATGGCCAATGGAAGCTTGAATTAAGGCTTGTACAGGTGTTTTGCTGCCAGGTGTGACACCATTACGGTAATGAAACTAGTAACAAAGCCACAGGTAATTACAAGATGGGTATGCTTGTGCGTAAGCTCTGGAGGCAAACTACCTTGTCAATTGGCTTTCTTTAGACGTGGACCCTGTTGGGGTACGAAGTCTCCTACAACACCTAATCTTTTGGGCTGCAAAAATGGGCGGGGCTGCTGATTTTTAACTTTCAACACTACATAGCCATGCTGCCAAGGAGGGAGATGATTTAGTAGATCATTCTGGCGCAACGCTCCTCTTGGCCAAAGCTGCGCATGAAGGATCGAACATCTTCCATAGCTGTGGTACCAAAAGAGACGCCCAGGATTCTGGAGAGGGTTCTCGACCAAAAATTTTGCGCAGCCCGTCTAGAGCCATATCTTCACTACACTCATGGCACTGAAGCTCATTACAAACATATCAAATTCGTGCCGGACTTTGCAGGGAGCAAAATGCCTTCCTTTTCCTGTCACGCCTTCACGCACGTCCCCCAGTGCGAGATGTCAGCTCTTGCGGCGAGGACTTGTTGGTTGACTGGCTTTCAGGCCTTGAGCTTTGAGAAACTTATTGCTGCTGGTACTACTACTCCTCAACCTCGTACTAGCGCCACCACCACTACCACCATTGTTGCTGCTGCAACTACCACTACTGCTGCCTTCACCTACTGTGACCTGTCATCTTGTAAGCTGTCCTCGCGCACGCTAACAGTGAACCCTGCAGTGATTCGGCACTGCTCTCACCTAGAACCCATGGCAAAAAACAGCTTCCGACTAAGCCAAGTCTCAGAGCCCCAAAAACCAACTATGGGTTCCTGCGTTCTGTACGCCTAGGACCCCTATCCTGCCGTCAACATACTTCGGCATTTTGATGAGGACACCGTTTATATCCCCTAACCAAATGCAGAATTCCCCAGAAAAAAAAAAAACTAACATGTCGGTAACTCCCAACCGGCTTAGAAAAAACACTTGACGCCGGACCCAGATACGGCTTCACTCATCGTCGTCGACGTCATCGGAGGCCTGCGCTCAAGGTAGGGTTCTGAGGGTTTGTATAGGAAAGGGTTCTCCACAAACAAACTTTAACGACCCTAGAAAATGCATCCCCTCGGTATTCTTTTTAATCACTCCGCCATTCGACTTGATTCGGATCCACGCCTCCACATAGAAGTGCAAAACACCAAATTGCGAAGGGGGGTCTCAAAACTACAGCAGGCCCTCACAACGGCCACTGGAACAGTGGGAGACGAGCTCAACGCATAGGTGAACTGCTCTTCTGGTAATTGACCCATTTCAGTAGCCTATTTGCATCATCTTAGGGGCTCAAACACTGCAGACAAAGTCCCTACGGCCCGCAAAGCACCCATTGCTGCCACTCCTCTGAGGCGTCTTCGTCGCCTGCATCATTCTCATCATCACCTTGGCTTCAGGGCTTTGGGTTCAGGATTCTAGGGGTGGTTGTGAAGTCATGTGTATCGGCTCTCCCAAAATGTCCAGAAAGGCATCTAGATTCTAAATGACCATGAGCCCCCAATAAACCCTACCCCTTCCTCAACATCCAAGATGCCATCTTCAACGTCGACATCATCCACTGGCTCACCCTCCGCCAACTTCCTGTCGCTTTGGACGAGTTCCGATGACGATGACTATACTGTAGTACACGGCTGGAGCCTTTAGAGTTTAGGGGACTGCGCAGATATAACGTGGATCCAATAGGTCATGAGTCATTGCTTAACACTGCAGAACCGTTGTGGGGGAATGCCTTCAGGTATGCTCTGTATGTTCTGAGGTGAAGGCTCCTCAGGCAGGCTGCAGCTTCTTCCGAACAAGCAACTTGTGGCAGCATGGGACTGGTGCTGGTGTTTACAGCGGAGGAGATGCGGCAAAAGCACTGCATACCTACATCCCATTGGCCTCAAATGCAAAAGATCAAGAACTCTGGCTCACGATCCTCATGAACCCATTACCACACGTCTTGCTAGCAAAGTGGTAGCACAAAGCTGCACCACGAACAGGAAAAGGAATGCGAAAAGGGTAGAGCAGCGGCCGGAAGAGCGGCAATGACCATGACAAGTTGATTGTTGGAACATGAAGACCGGCATGAGCAGCAATTATGAAGGAAAAGAAGGCCCTGAATCCAAAACCCAACACGCCCTGCACCCAACCCTGACTCGAAACTCAAAGCCACCACACCCTAAACTTCGAGGCCTGAATCTCAAACCCACCCAAACTTCACGTCTAGGACCTAAATCCCCAAACCTAAACCCAGCACCCCAAAACCAATTCACAACAAACCCACCTCAGAGCAGCCTCTTTCACCGCAAGCTCAAACCGGCCCTGCCTGATCATGGGTACCATTTCAAACCCTATGGGATGTCTGAAGATTCTGGGGAGGTTTTGAGGGTTCATCCCTGGGAATTCCAAAGGGCTGAGTTTGAGAGATTCTCAACTGGGATTAAAGGTCCAGGGCATTGGTTTCAAGGTTGGGCTTCGGGTTTAGGGTCACGCTTTTGCTGATGATGCTGCTTCTGCAGCACCACCGCTACTGCGACTACACCCCACCAGTATGCGCAGTCTACATGCACTAAGTCTGCAGCCAAGGAAAAAAAAGCCGGTTCTGCTTTCTGAAAGGAAGAAAAGGGTTGACAGTTGAAAGGCTTCAGTCAGCTACAGACCCCCAAGTCCCACCCAAGCTGAGCCGGGCAGTGTAGACAGCAGGAATCTTCCGGACATTCCGAGCTCTAGTCACCGCGTTTCTGACAAAGACTTCAGGGTTTAGGTTTTACGGGTTTAGGGCTTAGGATGTGCAACAAAGATCCCATGAACCTGGGTACAATCCCTCCAGGGGAGGTCAGAAAAATTGCAATGTAATCCCAGTTTCCATTTCA
>CAJNIZ010042557.1:25878-37905 GCA_905231905.1 Symbiodinium pilosum | reverse complement strand
GGAAAATAAAATGGAAGCTACTAGAGTATATTGGGGTACATATATGGATAATGGAAAATAAAATGGAAGCTACTATAGTATATTGGGGTACATATATGGATAATGGAAAATAAAATGGAAACTACTACAATGGAGAATCAAATGGAAAAGAAAATGGAAAATGAAATGGAAACTGGGATTATATTGGGCTTACACTAAAACAAGGGGCGTGTAATGATCACCTCACTTACAACTGCACATGAACCTACAAGTAAGGATCGTCTGCAAGACTGTCCGAAGTGTCTTCTGAAGTTCATGGGTAAGGAGAATTTGGCTTCCTCAGACATACACACACATATACATATATATATATACATACTTTTAATGGATCATGCTGGAGTCGTGCTCCATTAGGGTCAGTCAGTCCTTGCACTATACGGCACTTCAGCTTCCATCTAGTTGCCACCAACGCCTTCCCTACAAATATGTATTGAGCTCCCTATGCATGAATGTCTGCCATGCCGCAGGCAGGGGCTAAGCCTGTTGTGGTCTGAAACGATTCTATGAATTGTGCTTTGTGGGGAGTCATAATAAGAAGGATTACAAATTACAAGGGCCCATATTCGCTTCTTTCGTTTTTGTGGAAGCTACCACAGCTTGTGCGGCGCTGGAAGGAATATTTGCCACCTCCCGCCCTGAGGCAGTGTAGTAAATTAAAGTAAGTTCCTTAACCATAAACCCTAAACCCTAAATATACCTATATACACCTATATAATTACCCCCCATATACCTATTATTACGGTAACTTAAATTGATTTCCTTAACCACAAACCCTATATATACATATATATATATATACATACATCCCTATATACTTCGATATAATTACCCCCGATATGCCATTATCATCGTAACTGAAATTAAGTTCCTTAAGAGCAACCCATGTTACGCCTCATGCTTGGGGCTGCATGGTTTAGGCCACAAGAATGGGGCAATCCTTCCACCTTTTTCAGGACCTACAATCCATGCGGGGATGTCCCAAAAGTAGGGGTATCTTTAAAGAGGGATATAGGGGTTCCATAGGGGTATACAAAGTTTTGGGCTCAGGTACCATTTTGGGGGTCCCCATAATAAGGATTAAAAGATATTGGGGTTTATATTGGAGTTCCCCTATTTCTGGAAACTACCATGTGGGCATTCCAGAACTGTCGGCCCGACTGACATACCCAAGATTGCTACAACCTTTCTGATAAGGACTTCGAAAGGTAACGCCCAATTACAGAAACAACCTTTGTGCCAAAAGTGGTGTTGAGACAGCTTCAAAAAGGCATGCGAAGGTCTATAGCCTAAAGCCTAAACCCTATACAACTAATTTGGACATCCTACTGCTGCTTTTCTTCACTGAGCCACAGCCAGCGAGTTATCTAGAGACTGCTCGTAAAACTGCTCAACGTTGGAGCCTTCTTCTGCCTATAGTCCCCCATAAGTAGATAGAACATGAAGTATGGGGATCTTATGATGATATTGGGCAATTCCATATTCTATCTACTTATGGGGGACTATGGCTTCAAAACAATGAGGCATTTCCAAACATGTAGGTCTCCATTCTATACCCCAGAAGAGTGGATACTTTATGATAGTGCCTCGCCCACACGCCTATGACAATAGATGAAGTATTCGGTTATCCTTGGGCGATGAAACTGTTTGGAGTGGAGACCTCGGAATTACCTCAGCGGCTTAAAAAACAAAGAGAGAAAAGGAGGTTGGTTTCCTTGCCCTCCACGAAACAAAGAGAGACAAGGGGGTTGGTTGCCTTGCCCTCCACAAGCGCATTCCTGAGTGCTTGTGACAGCGCGCGAAAAGCACGAATTGAATGACCCTTTTTTGGTTTAAGGTTCACCATTTGGAGCTTTTGTGGCGAAGACAAGCCAGACGGAATTAGGGTTTCTGCATAACATGCCGAATCGACGGAGGTATGCAGCAAATGTTTTTTCGACATTATTGCGGTGGGTATGGGATGAAGTCTGCATACAATCTCCTACAATAGACCCTATGTCCTAGTCTTTCGTTCCAACTACTCTAGACCCTGAAGCCTAAATCTTAAATAGTATACTAATTTCCATGTTCTGTTCCATTCCCCACTTTACCTACTCTAAACCCATAAGGGGCCAGAAAGGTAGGCTGAAATGACCTATAATTAGTCTAAACTCCTAGTATCCCCCTTAATATCCCCCATAGTAGGCCCCTATATAATCCCCTATATTACCCCCCTTAAAGGAGCTTAGACTATAGCTCAAATGGCCCCAGGCTCATGGCCGAACCAAAGCCACCCTGGGCAATCCATGTGCCGGGGGCGGCATGGCGATGCTGACGGTGACGGGATGCAGGTTGTGCCTAAGCTGTTAAATCAGGAAAGGTACAGAGGGCTTTGGGGTCAGGATCTAGGGTTTAAGGCCAAGAGCTTAGGGTTACTAAGTTACATCGGGTTACATGGGGATATTATAGGGTTTATGGAGATTACAGCGAATGATGAAGAAAAAAATGAAAGAAAACATGGAAAACAACACGGATACTGAGATCTATGGATCTAGGGGTTGAGGGTTACTTGGAGGGTCAGGGAGCTTGGAAGTAGGTTAGTATTGGGAATAACTGGGTTTGTCATATGGTACATAGGGGTTATGAATCTAAGTATAGAATTGCTAAGTCCCCGTGACCCTCCAAGTAGGGAAAGCACCAAAAATTCCGGGCTCAGGTTTGGAGACCCTATAAAGATAGAAGCTTCCAGCTTCCAGATTTCTACCCTGGCACTACGGGTCTGCTGTTAAGGAACTTGATTTCAGCTGCGATACTATGGGTGGAAAATAAATAGTATGGTTTCCCCAAGATAGTAGCTTAATCTAGATTCCCTAACAGCAACCCAGACCAGGCTGCGCCTGAGAAAGGACTTCTTGTACAGCCGTGGATTTCTTGGGAGACCCTTCCGGGACCACTACATAAGGTGACTTTCCCGACGAGAACCATGCAGAGTTGTACAAGGGATGCATAAGGCTTATGTCAGGTGCCTACATGGTACCTAGCCTCATGTAAATGCCTTAGAATTTCAACAGCAGCCACAGGTGCTCATATTTGGTCTGCATGATTTCATATATGCGGGGGATCAGATGGTCATGGACACCCATGGAAGTGAGGTTGATAAGGTTGTCCTTCAAGCCCAGGTCTGCGCAAACATTCCGCCAGCAGTCGAACTCATCAGCGGGCTGCCAAGATTCACCTTCCCTTTCTGACAGGCCAATCTCATCCGCTACATCCCCTCGGCTCCAAGCAGAACAACGCAAAGCAAAGAAAAAAAAACAGAAGAAGCAGAAGAAGAGTTGGGAAGCTCTTTGGGTGGTGTCCCTTGGACTAACAAATGAACCAAAAGTCTGCCATTTACCAGGGGCCACCTCTGACAAACAGTGAATCTCGACCGGCCATCCGGTACAGTCCCAGGCCGTTAGGCCAAAGGATAGAGATAGCAGCACTCAGGGAGCATCCTGGGTAAAAGCCGCCGTCCCTTCGGGTTCCGCCAGCAATGGCATGAACAGAAGAGAGGTTCTTCTTCTCCGACGCTTGAAAATTCGGATGGAACTCCGATGAAACCACAATGGGGGGTGGGAAGGCCGCCGTCTCCACACTGATGAGCTTGGGACTGACAACACGAAGAGCTTCACGCATCACCGAACAGTCGTAAGAATCAATGTCAAAATTCATTGCATCCACCTCTATGCGCGTGCCCTCCGGCACGGCATCGCTGGAGACGAAATCTCGCACCCCAGCTGCCTCACACAGGGATCCAAAGAGGACGACCTTTTGCAATCTCTATGCGTTCGGTTCGGGGTTGAGGCTTTGAGGCTCGTGGCTCAGGATTTAGGGTTCTGGGCGTAGAGTTTCAGACGTCGTGATCTTCTGGGCTTAGGCTTAGGGCTGAGGGTTCGGGAGATTGGGGTTGGGTTTGGGCTCCAGGGTTCCTGTTGTGCTCTTCGGAAGATGTGTAAAGACGACGATAAAAGTCGGTAAGATTTCTGTCCTGAAATTCTTACATACAATCGGTGGTTGTCCAAGTTTCCCGTTTAGAAACCCTGCACAACCCCCTGCCTGGCAGCATGATCCACACAGCACGACTCCTGCAAAGAAAGCATGTTGACCCCAATACTCGAATCCCATCAAATCCTTTTCAATCATGAGTCTCCGGGCTACAATAGTATACATATAATATATATATATATTGTTCTTTCTCCACCTTAATCCATTGCCGCCTTCCCTAGCCTAACTCACACATCCAAAACTGACAACTAAACCCTTAAACCAATACTGGAGGGGCCTTTTCCAGGGGTCTATAGGGGCATATAGAGATATCACAAAAACATCGGGCCAAACGATAGGGAATCAAATTGAAAACAACATGGAACATGGAATGGAAACCAGCTCCAACCCTCAAACAAACACGTTAAAGGAAACCCCTATGTTCTGTAGCGCCCCTAAACCCCTAAATAAAAACGCTGGCCTGGCAAACCGCTTCAATTCCCAGAACCTCTTGTCGACTTAATTCTTGACAGATCGTCTCGAGGACCTTTCTTGGAGAGCTTCGGACAGATAGAGAATCAAAGGGGAAAGAACATGGAAAATGACATTGAAACTGGGTTGATGTAGGGGTTACATTGAGGAATTATGTATGGTAGGGGCCCAATTAAGTGTGAGTATCGTTTTGAGGCCTGTGCGAGGTGGCTTGCACAAACAATTAGGCAAGGAATCTAGCACTACATGTTTGGTCATTTTTTTAAATGACCAAAAATGTAGGCCCCTATAATCGAGGCTTGAGAAGTGTGGGGCTTCATTGAGGCTGTGAAGGTTCAGAGTTTCAGGATTCAGGGAGTTCAGCTGTCTAAAGACTTTGTCTGCGTTGGGACGGCTTGCTGCGAACCTATTTAGGAAAAGGCAAGTGCATGTCTAAGCATGTTATTACGGCTTATGTGAGGACGTCAGCACAGCAACGCCCTGCGTTGGGATGAATCACGGCCATTTTCATGATCCAGTATTACACAGGCACTTATGCTCAGGGGAATCATAGTTGCGTCAGAAGCACCCTCAAGAATATGCTGAGGAAAGGGGATTTCTTCCAAAACAACGGAGGATTTCGGAGAAATTAAAGGTTGTTTCTAGGCAATGTAGGGATGATTGGCAGAAGTCCGCAGAACTCAAAAACAGGCTTGGCGAGCTTGAGACACATGATCAGGCGTGGTGTAGCCGCATTGCAAATGGATGGCTCCAGTTTCTGCCAGCTTGGACCTAGCCCTGACGCAGTTATCTGGCATGGCCTCAAAGTAAATGCCCTTCCAAGGCGGCCCCGCCCCCGCGAATTCCTGCAAGATTCGGCCCAAAGGATCGTCTGAGTCCGCATCCCCAGCTCCGATGTTGATGAGGATCCGCGGTAGGACTTTGGACCTGGCCCTGATTAGGGAGTAGAGTCTCAACGGCTCCTCGCGCAGGTACAGCCAGTTCGGCACGGCGCAATGGCTCCGCTGAGCCTTGCCAAACCGGTACCTCAGCTGGGCGCGCTCTAAGCCATCAGCATCGTACCAGGCCTCCGGAGCCAGCGGCGGCAGCATGGCACAGAGCTCCATGCGGTTGTCGAAGTTTAAGCCAGGGCTTACAGGTCCATGCTCACACGTGGGTGTATCAAGATCAAGATCCTCGGCCTCCTCACCCCACACCGCCACCCAGCCCGTGGGAAAAGCCCTGCACGCAATGAGGCTGCTGCAATCCTTGCGAAGGCCAAGCTGCGCGTGAGCAACGCGGAAGTACTGCCTCCGCAGGGCGGGGTCGTTTGCACAGCTGAAGAGATCCGTGGACATAGGCTCCAACTCCGGCGAGGACCAGCAGCAGTGTTCATGGATGCTGTCCTCCTTGAAGCAAATATTGTCGCCATCTCCCAAAGGGGCGCAGCAATCAAGCCAGGTCCTCCCAGCCTCCCAGCAGCGACCTTTACAGGTGGCCGGCCGCAACAGCAGAGTCAGACAGCACCAGAAAGCCCCGGAAACCATCAGGTGCCCATCCTGCCATGGGCACGAAGATAGATGATCTGTTTCCAAGTTGGGGTTGGGATGCTCTGACATTTTCCACATCCTCATGCGGATGCTCTTGGCGAGCTCTGTGCTACACCGCTTGTAATATGTTCTTCAAAAGATGCAACAAGAGTCTGTTTCAAGGCAGCCTTACTTGCCAGCCTTCAGCTTTGAGCCATTTGGCTGACCAACTTGAAAGCCATCCGTGCCAGGCAGAAGCCGTGCGCTGGCTCTACTCTACGGACCCAAGATGACCTAAGTGTTTAGGGTAACCTTCTTGGCTACCAACTGTACATGAAAATTGAAGCAAGAACCAGCCCAAATATGAAGGACAAATCCAGTAACTTGCTGCAGGCTTCTAACATATTGCTCTCCACAAGGTATGTGGCTGTGATATGTCACATAGCACATGAAAGGTGCAACCTGTGGTTGTGCATATGTTGCAGGATAAGACGGCTACCACAGTACACACATACGTATCGCGCAGGTTGGGTTTGGGAGATTTGTATACTCAAGACCCTAGCCGTTCAAACATGTTGTTCAACCGTTTTAGCATTTTCACATTGACAGATAACCCGAGGCGGAAACCCTATCTACCCCTGAAGCAAGTTGACGGAGGCATGATTGGCCTGAGGCGAGTGTGGCTCGTAGCAATGAGGAGATCTGCTGCCAGGGCCTAGAACTTACCATTGGTTAGCTGGGAATGAAGGAATGGGAAAGAAAAAGCTTCAACTGTAATGGGCTATATAATGGACAACTATCAGGATCCATTCCATATTCCTAGCTAACAAGAGGTAAGAGAACGGCTTATTGTGTGTAGAGCTTGGGGCTTAGTAAATGGAGCTTGGGGCCTGAGGCAGACCATAAAGCCTAAAGGGAACAAGGAAAAGTTTTGCTCGTTCTTCCCAAGCTATCCGAAACCCTAAACCCACCCCATTAGAATAGGACAAGTTTGGAAGCAGTAGGCATAAATAGACGAACCAAAAACAACCATGTCTTTTGCTAGCAGTCCGACAAGGTTGCCATGCTGTGAGGTTCTTGAGTACTGTCCCCTGCATTGTCTCTGCCAGTCTGATGGCCTAAGGGGCATAGCTGATTGGATGTCAGCATTTTGTGCTATGTGGGAATTTCAGAATATGAAGGCTGACTCGCGAAATGCTTCCACGAGCCCGTCGAAATGTGAGGATTCTCGTCGTAGGGATGCCCAGTAATGGGCCCGAAAATGAACACCTCAAAAGAAACCCTTGATGCTGAGACCAGCAAATCTCCGAACATGAACTAAGAAGAGAGAAAGGCACAAAGGCTAAGTCAGAGAAAAAAAGAGGAGAGACGGAAAAACAGAACTCCCAACAGCAGCTGGCCCTGGTTCATGGTGTGAGGCTAGGATGGTTACTGGGGCCAGAAAGGAATCCTGAAGTAAAGACAGGGCTGCGTAAGGTCTGTCGTAATCGCAGCCCCGGACGATTTTCAACACTTGCTAAGAAAGATCATTGACCAGACCCACTTTGAATTCCTACACATTCCTGTATGAGGTAGGATCCTTAATTCAGTCTATGGCTCAGATCCCCGGCGCTCACGCATCTTACTATTTTAGCACGGAAGCCTTCTGAAAACAGAATCCTTACATGCTCCTTCAGATTATAATCACATATCATCTATGCAATCTAAGACATGCTTGTCTTCAATCCCTGGCAAATCCTTGCCCCAAACCCCAACCATTGCTTCTCACGCAAGGGTCCCCCATGTGCCGCCGAAACCACCATAAACCCTCGACCCTGAACCTCATATGATTGAGGGAAATTCTCCTGTTGAATCCCTACAGCAGCTTATGTGCTCCAAAATTTCCTTTGCCCGGTTGCCACATGAGAGGTACTTTTTGTTGATTAAACCTAGTAAGATAATATTCCTTATATAAAATACTATACCCCAAAAGGAGGATGAAATCTTACTCTATATTGGGTACCATAATATCTCCAAATAAAATACTACTCACATGATTCTGGGCGGCCCTGAGCCCACGACAACCAACTCTTCCCAAGGCATGCCTTGCTGTCCACCTGGGGGCTTTGGGTTTAGGGTTGAGGGTTTGGTGCTTAGGGTTGAGAGTCTGCAGTTCAGGGTTAAGGGCAAGTTTCAGGCATGGAGTGTAGGATACAGGATTAAGGGAAGAGGGTTCGATGTTGGGGTTCGGGGAGGGTAAAGGGGTTAAGGATGTAGGGTTTGAAGTTTGAGGCTTGTGCACCTGAAGACCTGAGCCTCCTGAGTTGCCCAACCGTCTCAACCCTGCACCCAAACACTGACATTACGAAACCTACTTCGTGATTCCAGAACTGTATAAGTGTACACTTCACCACATGGCCAGAGCAAGCAGAATTCAAACTCAAAGATGGTCAGCCGGCACCTCCACAGAAGCCTGACACCTCAAATTTCGAACTGTAGCTTTGTCAAATAGAAACTTGGATATTCTTGAGGAAGTGCAAATCATGATGATGTTGAATCTATGTTGGGTTTGGGTAACATGTTATTCAACAGCAACCCAGGGATTTTCTGCTGCTCGCTAACGCCCTTCACTGCTGACTGAAACTTCTGAAGCACGTGGGCTAAGATCAAGGACACATGTTTACATTCACGAGGAATAAAAAGGTCTCCCAGCTTGACACGACCAGCCACACACGACATACACACACACACACAAAAAAAAAAAAAAAGAATTGCAACATGTGTTACAAGGCTCTTCTGCAGCGAAAGAAAGCCAAGCCTCACGCAAACTTCAGGCACATTCAGTGCAACATGCCCTTAATTGGACCCTAAAACGCCGAAAATCGACCAACCCGTAGGTCCTAAAACCCGAAAAGCAAAACCACAAAACCAGTTGGCTGCAAGGACCCGGCCTCTCGACAGCTGATCCTTGGCCATCTCCTGCACCATCACAAAAAGCAGCTCTTTGCAGGCAGCTTGGGATAATAGCTCATAAAGTTCCATGCGTGCGCAAAAACCAACGCAGGCACAGATTGAAAGGGCAAAAACATGCCATCAGTTGGGAGTGCGGTCGGAAAGCGTGGCCAGACCTACCCTGTTTTTTGCCTGCGCCAATTGCGCCAGATGCGCCACCCGCGCCAGCTGCCCCAGCTGCACCTGCACCACCGCGCCACCTGCGCCATTAGCGCACCTGCACCACCCCGCGCCAGCTGCCCCAGCTGCACTTGCACCATCTGCGCCAGTTGCACCAGTGCGCCACCTGGACCCACCTGCACCATGTCGCCAGTTGCGCCACCTGCGCCAGTTGCGCCACCTGCGCCAGTTGCGCCACTTGCGCCATCTGCGCCAGCTGCGCCAGCTGCACCAGTTTTGCGCCAATTGCGCCATCTGCGCAGCCTCCATCATGTGGGTCACTTGAGCACCACCTTTTGTGCCGCTTGCGCCAAAACTTGTAATTCAGCACCACCCTCTCACCGAAGCTGTGATCTTCGGCGTTCGCGCCGCCTGCGCTTTTTGCGGCATGTGCAGGCGGCGGTGCGGGCGGTACGGGCGGTGCGGGCCGTGCAGGCGGTGCAGGCGGGGCGGTGCAGGCGGTGCGGGCGGTGAGGTGCGGGCAGTGCGGGCCGTGCAGGCGCTGCGGATGGTGCGGGCGTTGCGGCGGGCGGCGGGCGGTGCGCACGTGCGGGGGGCGGCATGCGGTGCGGGCGGTGCGGGCGGCGCAGGCGACATTCTGCCCACCGTTTCCGACCGCAATGTCAGTTGGTAAGCCCTATCAGAAGAGCTGCGCTTGGGAATTGAAGACCCGATCAGGCATGAGTAATATGATTGGTCATATGAATAATAAGTCTAGCATAAGTAAATCAAAAATCAGGCTTGTGGCAGCAGCAGTAGCGGTAGCGGTAGCGGTGGCGGCATGAGCAGCAACACTAGCGGTAGCAAGGAGGCATGGGAATTCAATGACGGTCAGAACGGGAGTACTTCCTCAGGCACCACATTCCCAATGGTCATGCCCTCTGGAGATCGCAGGGGCTAACAAAAGCCTGGCTGGTAGGAAACTGAGGGACATGCTGCATCCGTTTCTGAAGCAATAACAAACAGCACTCCCTTGCGACCGGAACCCGATCAAGGGGTCCTCCTATATGGCGCCCATATTCCAACACTTGACCCGAACAGATTCTCATAGAAAACTCTTAACCTGTAACCCCAAACGCGGGACTCTGGCCCTAGACCATATAAGCCCTAAACCCAAGACCCTACCTCCTAGACCCGAAACTAAACACTCCCAAGTGAGATCAGCAAAGGCAACACCTGGACCAACTCGCGCTGATGGTCAGTGAGGCAGCGCAAGACGAGTCCCAGGCTTACCTCAGAAGTGCTGTGGTTTTGAGGTTCGGGGGCGAGGGCCTCGGATTTCGGATTTAGCCCCAATCTTTTTCCCGTCTGCATCTAGGCACAGGGGGCCTTAAGGCGGATTTATGCTTCGGAGCGCTGGGCTTGGGAGCCCAAGAATGTGGAATCAAGCGACCGCTCAAACAAGAAGACAAGCCACATGCCCTCGGGATCTATTGTATCTCCTTCTGAATCCCTCAAGGCATCCCCGCTTTGAGAAAGCTCTGAACATATAGAGGTCCGCGCTTTCTTCAGTATGATTCAGTTGAAAACAGCCGATGTGTAGCCCCCAACCCGAAACTAAGCCTTGATCCAAAATTCTCACCCTGAACTCGTTACTCTAAACCCTTAACTTTCTAAACCCTGAAGCCCCACCCCCAACCCCAAATCCGAAAACCCATACACTAAAAGCATAAAACTCTAACTCGAAATCGTAAAGGCAAAGAGGTTAGCCTTCGCCTGCTTCTTCCTCGCTAGTGGGTGCGCCCACCAGGGCCTGGGCCAACGCCACAAGAATCCAAGAAGATGGTTTCTCAGGTTTGGGATGGCAAGGTTTTTGATGCCTTGTTCTATGGGTATACAGTAGGGGCAAGGTTCGCTTCTGGGCCTGAGATCTCTGGGGCTTTGGGTTGCATGTTTTCGCAGGTTTTAGGGTCACAGGGTTTAGAATCTACAGGGCGCTGAAGGTTAAGGGCCGTTCGGTTCGAGCAATCTCCTTGGTTGGGGCTTTCGCAGTGCGCGTAGGAGTATGGTCTCAAAATTGCAGCTACTTAGCGTCACCACCCTGGTTTGTCATCCACATACTTCCATACCAACAACATCTCTTGACCTCATAGGTCTTAAGGTTGAGCCATTCGAGAACAATGAGTTTCAAAAAACTACAGGGTCTATGTAGGGTGCACACCAAGCATATGGGGACTTCTGGATGACAGGTCCATACGAGGGTCCCATGGTTTTTTACCTTTCAAATTCTGGAGCCAACGCATTGGCATGAGCCCCGCTACGCTAAAACAAGGATGCAATTATCAAACTGGGGTCTCCCAGATTCTCCTAACAGAGCAAAGGACTCATCTTTAGCACCCCGCAAAGAGGGACCCAAAATCGGAGAAGCTAAATGCAACTACGGCAAACAGACCTGTCATTATGCGAGACTCCACCGAATCGCTATACCGCGACGGCAGAACGGTTTGCACGTAAACCCCCAAAATTACGGTTAGATGTTATGGTACCTGGACGGTTCTGCCGGATTTGGTCCGTCAACCCAATCTCCTTCCTAGAGGGCGCAGCTTTTTAAATCCAGCCAGATTTCAACCCCAAACGTCAAAAATCCTCAACCCTGACACCCCAAACCCCAAGCCCTAAACCCTGAAAGCACCCCAACCCTAACTCCCAAAACCTAAACCCTGAAATCCCAAACCTGAAGCCCGGCAACCACAGAAGCAGGGCTAGGCCCCCGACAGACCATCCGGATATTTGCCTTTTAGCTCAACCTGGTAGCCTTTGATGGCTGCCATGATTTAATGTGCAAGTTTCCTGCTTTCTGAGGGTTCCCCAAAATTAGGTGTACCTTTTTTGGGAG
>CAJNIZ010042557.1:0-17458 GCA_905231905.1 Symbiodinium pilosum | reverse complement strand
TAAACCTTAAACCTATGCCTCCAATCCCCACTTCTCTAGAGCCTGAGGCCTCAAACCCCAAGCCCTAAAGCCCTAATCCATAAACCTTAAACCCTAAATCCCCAAACCCTAAGAACGCCTATCAACCCGCAAGATGGAACCCTAAACCCAAGGTCCGAACGCTGGCCCCGAACCTTTTCCCCACCAGTTTCCTGGGTTCTACTTGCGCGTCCCTGGTTGGACTTCTAGGGTTTTATTGTGTATGTAATAGGCATATGACTGTATCTATATACCTAACTTAAATACCTGTATATCTATAACAGTGAGAAGCCCCGCCAGCCGAGGCGGGCGCGCGCTAGCGTTTACAATTATTACTATGAAACCTACATTTTTCTATTTAATGTGCCAAACTGACATCAGTGCAGAGCATGCGGGGATTGTGCACCTCACGTAAACACCAGAAATGTGAGTTTCTGCCCTATGGGAGCTTAGGGCCTTGGAACAAGGAAGGAATCATGGCACAAGTTTTGGGATCCCTCCAGAAAAAGAACTTTTTGTTTTCAAAACCTGCTGGGAGGCTTTCAATGCCTGCCTTGGTGAAGGCTTCGAAGGTGGCAATCGGGATTCCCGATCTGAATAGGACCTGTCAAAAATCTGTGGCATTACAGTTAGGTCTCTGATGGGCAGTATGTGGATACCTACACTTCTCGGCTTTGAAGCCCCCCTTGGACCAGGATTTATATAACTCCTTTCCAGGGACCTAGGACTTCCATTTCATTTTCCATGTCTGTTCACTTGATTTTCCTTTCTTGGGGCAATATCCCCAAAATCTTACCATCCCTACATGCTCCCTCTATCCCCAAGAATCTCTATACTCCATACATATAAATACTCCCACATATTCCCTACAGCCTGACTACAACTCTTCGGTTTGTTCTCACTTTTTGATCCCCAAGAAGCCACTGACATACGTCCACATGGATTAGAGCTTTGGGTTTGGGTGCTAAGGTACCCCTAAACCCTAAAACCCTCAACCCCACCATGATAGCTGCCCATCAAGCATGTTCAGCTGCCATTTTGTGTGGATTTTTTGCTGCTGGGGAGCTAGAGTGCTTTTTGAATCACATGGGAGAATTCCCAAAATGGGAAGGGACCCCAATGCAGACCCCAATATACTATAATAATGCTTACTTTGGGGACCCTCAAAAAGGTACTCATAATTTTGGGAAATCCCCATAGTATTGCAGGCAGACTGGTTACCTGGCACTGAGCAGGGAATGAAGGTAAGGAACGGTCACAAAAAAATCCCCCTAGTAATCCACCGCCACTACCAGCACCATACGAGATATTATCAGCACCACCCCCAGAATACTATGAAGGACAGTAAGGGGATCTGCGCAACCCCAACCTCCAAATTTGGGACCCTGTAACTATCATGTGCCCATAATGGCATCCTACTCTTGAGGGCTGGGGTTGCCAATATACTCTTACTAACAGCATTGGAGGCCTGCGCAAAAGCCTCCAGGAGTCGAAACTTGGAGCCGATACCCTCGGCAGCATGAGATCTCTGCGGTGCTCTGCAAGGAAAGAGGGAATGGAGAAAACTGTCCTTTGTTTTTACAGTCCCCATATATCCCTGGGCTACGGAGCTGTAGAAATTGCAATTCGTTTCTTATTCCAGTTTGAGAGCGGGGAGAGGAGTCAGAGAGCCTGGGCAACCTTAAGATGGAAAGATAAACACGGGCACGTTATGCATCCATATGTATGAATATACAAACGTGTATTCACAAATGCATACATAAATACCTGACTACCCACCTTTGTATGTACGTACGTGTGTATGTTCTGAATATATTGAAATATGTACTGGTCCGGCTGCATTCAATCGAAAGATGCTCGGAAACCTGACAAGAACCAACCAACCCCCAGCCGGCAGCTTCGATCCTGAAGAATGGAATCAAAGAAGCCAGCTGCTCAAGTCCCAAAAGTGGCTTTCATGAGACGTCGCCCGCCTGGAATAGCAGAGAGAAGCCTTTCTCAAGACGCTGTGTCCACGCGTCCTGGCGCAAAGGAAGTCTATGAAAGGGAGCAAAGAGTCATGCATGCAGTCTTCCAAAACAAAGAGGAATCCAAAGCACCAATAACAACAACCTTGCACTTTACTGTAGAATTTGGATACTGTGGATGGGAGAAATCTTGTCTGATGCCCTAAGAATCACGGCATATTGGGCATCCTAAGTGCTGAGAGATTTCTTCCATCTACCATATGGCTGGGAACACCCGAATCCTTGTTCTCGACAAGGAGGGTCTGCACGCCTGGGCACAGATTCTCCACGTGATATTTGTAGGCATAGCATGACTTGTAACAATAGCACTAGAAGAAGTATCAGCAGTAGTGGCACTGCTGCTAGTGCTAGTGGTGTCGTCAACATGGTGGCAGTGGTGGCGGTGGTGGCGGTGGCGGTGGTGGCGGTGGTGGCGGTGGCGGTGGTGGCGGTGGCAGAGGTGGCGGTGGTGTATATTGTGGCTGTCGTGGCGGTTGAAGCGGGAGAGCACGGATGGCCGTCACAAAAAAAGTCGATTATTGCCTAGATGCAGCTAGACTTCAAAAACCGCGGAGACCTGGCAGCATCCTGTTCGTGAGAACCTTTTTTTGTAATCTCTTGACGAATTTACTTTGGGGCCACCTAGTTCTTAAAGCCAGGGACAATACGTTTTGCACCATGGTAGCCCAAAGTGGAATAAGGACTGCAAGGAATATAGGTGGCGGCTGCATGAATCTCCGGGTTGTGTCCCAATGCATGACCCTGCAGAAATCCGGTAATCAGGACCTCAGCAGAGGTTTCTCTGCCATAGGAAGATCATGGCAAAACTCTGAACCCTACACCTTGAGCTCTAAACTGTAAACTCTGAAGCCTACACTTTAAGCGCTCGATCCTAAGCCTAGATCTAGAACCCCACAACCCACAAGCCGAAAAGCCGCACCCCCAAACTCCAAACCCTCAACCGCTCATATCCCTGTTGTCTTTTCCGTCCCCACTGTTGTTTCGCGTTGGCATCCTAAACCCTAAGCCATAATTCTTGCCTATCCGCTTCTACGGCGGGGATCCTCAGGATTATCAGAAGCTCAGGGCCCTGTCATCACTCGCATTGCCGTCTTTATCACAAAAACCACGTAGCCAGCATCACGGAGGGTAAATACAAGATGCAGGCTGTCTCTCGGACAGCTTCGAAGCAGAACATGCTAGCAAGGCACCTGCATCCTCACCCTTAGGGTTGGGACGGGTGGGCCATTGATCTTTGGCATTATGTGCATGACTGCTGACTTGAGCGACAGAGCAAGAAGGGAGTGCTGCCAGTTGACAGGTTTACAGCTTCCCCTGCCTTCGATTTGGATGAGCTGCAAGCACAGTCACTCTGACTCATCCCAAACGCTCAGCAAGAATATGGGGTGCATTCCGTAAGCCTATGAATCCTGAACCCCAAAACCCGCAAATCCTAAACACCTAGCCTAACCCCCCATATGAACTCGTCCCAGCGGCTTTTCCTTTCTTTTACCTTGGCCAGAGCGTCCTTGCAGATCTCTGCCTGAAGCGGGGTTTTCGAGGCTTTGGGTGTAAGGGATTTAGGGTTAAGGGTGAGGGGGTCATTTTGGGGGCTTCAGAGTTTACAAGTTCAGGGCTTTGGAAGATTTAGGAGTGTAGAAGTTTACTGGTTCAGGGTTTGGAGTTCGAGGGTTCGGGCCTCTGGTTAAGTAGGGTTTGGGATCTATAGTTTCAATGTTGGCGATTGGAACTCCATAGCTGCCATGCTTGCTCAGCTACTGCTACGACCATATGTTACAGATGATTGGAGATGCCTACTGATGCTTCTGTAGCACCGATATTAGCTTTGTCGTGGTCATCTTCTCACTTGCTTCTCCAGGTGCTACTAGTAGATGTTGCAAATATTGAAGATATTACAATAGCATGGCATGTCTTAACTAAGTTTTCGCTTCTTCCAATGTGTGCTTCATCTTCACAATTACCTGCCATTTACTATTCTGCTGCCTTTCCTTTCACACCCACTTGACTATGTGGCCATGTTGTCTGTACAGTTGACTTCTACTTTCTCTGCACTTCCCTATTCCGGATACCACTCAGTGACAAGTTCCTTCCCTGCATGCCCCTGTTTACTCTCCTTCTGTTCCCTTCCTCTCCCTTTCATGGAACTTCTCTTCTCCCCTAAGCGTGTTTAAAGCGTTTGGCTTGAGGCCCAGCAATGGGGTGTGGAGCGCAGGTTGTGGCCTTTCAGGTCAGCATTTCGGGTTTAGGGTTACGTGCATGTTTGGATCTCGACTTCAAGGAGTTGAGGGGATGGCTTCTGAGCATAATTGTTATTGTTGCCCTCGCTACGCGACGCATACACCACACTGCTAGATTGTCTTAGCAGTCGGCCTGATATGAATCTCACGTTCCTTAACTTACTACGGTCACCATTGCTGTCAGCGTTGCTACTGCTACTGCAGCCAGACTTGCAATCATGTGTCCTTGATGCCTAGATCCATCCAAAATCCAAATACCTGAATCTGAACCCTTGCGTCCTATACCACCCTGTACAAATGCTCAATCCTCCATATCCCTACTCTCTCCTGACATTCCGGATTCCAAATCCACTGCTTGATTCCATGGCACCTGCCCTCCACAGGCAAGGCGCTGAGACAGCATCTCCACAGGTGGGGGCCTGCACTGCAGTTGTGGTTTAAGACTTTTGGGCTTAGGTAGGCTTGGACCCTAAACCTCCTAGAACTTCCTGATGGAATGCAGGCGCTCCTTGGCATTTCATGGTCTCATCCCCGAGGATCAACCCGAATTCAAGTAAACTTGGTCACTGCTGCCAGGAGTACGATGATTATATAGTAGTTTCCATATACTATAGTAGTTTCCATTTTCTTTTCCATTATCCCTATATAACCCCAATATATACCTTATTATGGTAGGTTCCATATGATTGCCAAGCTGATGCTACAGAAACAGCTGCTGCGCGACCACTGCACGCGTCGTTAACGCCCCAGAACCCCTTCTTCAACCAAGTCATACTCGTCGTAATAATGGAAAAAGGAGGATTGGTAGTAGAAGGACGAGGAATGGCAGACACTGGCATCCACAGCAATCACAAGAAAAAGAAGCGGCAAGCGGCGCAACCTTTCACGACTTTGGGGACGGTTCGAGGCAGATGGCAAGATATCATGCAACAAGCAATGATTGGCCAGCGATCATCAAAAGCATTAATACTAGAGATCATCAAACCGTTGATAACAATAATACCAGTAACAATGTCCGTGTGCGCCTGCACATGGCCGGGGTGAGCCAAAAGTCCTGGCATTTCCGCAGATGCTCTACTTCTGAGCTCGCCAAGTATGCTCCAAAAGGCAGATCCGTATTCTTTGTGAGGATGTGGCATCATGTTTTGGGTCTTTGGTGCAGCGATGTGGATGATGGATACTGGGCAAAGAGCAAGGAGTCCAGGTCTTGGCACATGAGTAGGAGCTCTCAGCACTCTTTCGCAGCCTCGATCCAGCCGATAACACGTGCGCAATAGGTGAAAATGTGATGCCTGCTGTCGGAATACACAATTATTCTGAAAGTGGTCGCACCTTCGTGCTTAGGATAGTTCATTCCGATTTTATTGGCAAACAACAGCAATCCTTCTGACGGCCTCTGCGCACTCCTTCCTCAGTGCCTCATCAGCAGCCTTCATCGCGTTGCCCTGAAAGCAATGTGACAATAACACCAACAGAAGTAGCCGTAGCGATAGCAGCAGCAATATCAGCCGTAGCCGTGGCAGTACTGTGGCAAGTAGGCATAATGCGAGCGGAAACGAGAGTAGTTTGAATCATAGCCGTGGTGTTGATGGCGGTGGAGGGTAGCCGTGGCGGTGGCGGGGGCAGTGGCGGTAGCGATGGCGGTGGAGGAGGCGGTTGCCTAGGCCGTGGCGGCGGCGGCAGTGCTGGTGGCGGTGGACATGATTCGAACCCCTGCCCCCATCTCAACAGCAGCGGCTTACAGATCAGGATGCAGGCGAACATGCTTCTGGTCCCTCCTGCGAACTTGCACAGGAAGCCTACGTGGAAGTTGCTTTCTTGACTTTTAGCAACACTGGGGAAACTGGACCGAATTTGTTGGAAACCTCCGTGCCGACATCTTCAAAATTTAGGGTCCCTCTTTCTTGGCTAGTTCCAAAATGCCATAGTCCTTCCAATGGAGACTCCCAAAAAAAGACCAGGAAATGTTGAAAACCTTGACGTATCGCATGGAAAGACAGATTCCCATGCCTGGCTGGCATCTGCGCCCTTGTGACTGCGCCCTTGTGCTTCTAACATAGTGCTTGGGACTAACAGTTTAGGGTTTAGAGGTTTCGTTATTTTAGTTGAACGACTAAGGTTTAGTACAGGTTGAGTGGTAGGGTTTCAGGCTTAGATGCGGTTGGGGTCAACGTATTAAACTATATAGGTTTGGGGCTTAGGGTAAGAAGGTGTACTGTTCGGGGCTAAGGTAGGATAGCAGACTGAGCAAACTCCAGCTCAAAGAAGAGGGCTCTTGGAGATCTGGTTTTGCAGCATGTTGAGCTGGAACATATTGAGGTATCAAGTACGCGAATGGCATCCAGAGGCGTCCAGAGGGTGTCCCCGCCTCACACTATCAATAATACCACGAAGGATGGCATGAAAACCATTGACTATTGACAACGATCACGCAGAAGCTAATGATTCCATGGTTAAAGCTTAGACCAATAGGAGCAACCATGAGCCCCTGAAGTCTGATTGTTTAGCGATGCTTGTCTACACGGTAGTGGTTCTCCGGGTACACTGACTAAAAAAATGGAGGCTCGTCCTTCTCCACGCGCTCGTCATTACGATTACTGCACTTGCTCATGCTATGTAAACTAGTATGCAGGCTACGCACCTAAGGGTGGTAGCCCACCCCCCGCAAGCGTGGCACCTGCTAAACACTGGCAGTATGGCTGCTGGTACTAGAACAGCGTAACGTCCATGGCATTACAGTTGCTCTCGTAAACTGTCCAGTACCATCCTAAAGGGGGCCGCGACGCATGCTATGATTGCTATGGTAAGCAAAACAATGAAACTACTTCAACCCATGTCTTCATGGAAATTTCCAAGAAATAGAAACCCCGCTGATGCAGGCACAAAATTCAATAATGGGATCCGCTGATAACCTGGAATGAACAACCTCATAATTCCAGGCTACTTCCCCCAAATTTCCGACCCTTTTTGGCTTAAAGTGGCCCATCATTTTCAATAGCAGGGCCTTTCAGGAAAGGAAAGGCTCCATGTTCTAAAGCTCCCTAAGTGGGGGTTTCCCAAAACTAGGGGTACCTTTTTGGGGGTCCCAATAATAAGGACTGTGGCATGTTAGGGTCTATATTGGGGTCCCCCCTAGTTTGGGAAACTACCAAGTACCACTTTGGCACATGAGGTCCAAGGCCAGCGCTTCGCTTCGGCGGAGTCCAGTAATTCTGTGAAGGTCCTGCAGGGTTTCGTGGGTTCTGTAGGGATAATATCGCAAGGGGGTGTATAGGTCTGGTACAAGGGTGATATAGGATCATACAATTCGGGATTTTATAGGGTTCAGGACGATATGACCCCAACAATGGAGAAACAAATGCAAGAGAAAGTGGAAAACAAAATGGAAACTGGTGTTCTCAAGAAATCCAGGTATCCGGGGTTCCATAGGGGCATAAGGGGTGTATACGGGAAAAAAGGAATACTCAAAAAAGATGGAAACTACCATGTCGGGTTTCGGGTTTAGGGATTCGGCTTTAGGGTTTTAAGCTACAATATTTTCTTCTAAATGGGAGAACAAATTGATCTGTTGAATTGAACGCTTAGCGAGCGGGATCTGCTCATTGCGGACGATGGGCTGCTGTTGAGCACTAGTGAAACAAATGAGTGATCAAATGGAAAAGAAAAACGAAATGCAAACTGGGGCTCTAAAGGGGTTACTTTGGGTTTGGGTTTGGGCTTCAGAGTTGAAGCTTCATGTCTTGGGCTTTCAGGCTTCAGGGCTTTCAAGGATTCCAGGCTTAGGGCCGGAGGGATGTGGGGTGGGGGTAGGTGGAGTGTGCTTCTGTGGCGGGTTGAAGGGAATGTACTTCTTCCCCGAAGTCTGCAAGTATGCATGCAAGGGGGTAGATGAATCCTTCCAAGCCCCAACGAAAAGTCACTGTTACCTCTAGATGATCTGTAGGTACCCCCACTCGTATCGATGCCACTGAAAGGCCTGCATGTAATGGCGGTACCACTTGTATCATAACAAATTTCAAGAAGCAGAGGAGGACAGAAAAATGTTGTTGGCAACACACAACAGCACAAAGACTCCAGAAAGGACCCTTGAAACCCTACACCCTGACGTTACTGTCAGTTACTCGGGACTGGAGGATCCGCAGCATTCCCTCTATAACCCTTACTAGACTGTGGTCCCTATGGCCCATTCCTTTGTATAGCAATCACTGCAACACCCGTGATAATAATCCCTGCACGTAAATTCCTTCATTTCCTACAAACCCAAGAACCTACACCCTGAATAGTACGGTAGTTTGCGTGCTCTTGTCCATTCCTCTTGCGAATCTCTTTTGAAGCCATTTTAGAGTTCTTTAGAAGCCGTTTACCAGGCCTGACAAGACCCTAAAGGTCCATCAACACTAAAAAACCGTAAACCCTCGACCCTAAAACCCCGAACCCTTAATTCAAAACGCTAAAACCCTGAACCCTAAACCCTGAACCCTAAAGACCAAAACCCTAAAACCCTAAACCCGTGTTTCTACCCGAGCCCATCCTTGGCTCGCAGCCTGTGGCTTTGCTGCATCCTCCGCAGATGGACAGACCTGCGGACATGAACTTCCAGCCCCTATTGGGATAAATGGGGTTTAGGGTTCAGGGTTTAGGGATTATATAGGGTTTCTATAGGTTTATCTAGGGATTAAAGGGTAATAGAGGGGCTATGTAGGGATAATGGAAAAGGAATTTAAAACTACGATAATGGGTTATATAGGGATGGTAGGAACTTAGATATAGGATCAATGAAAGGGTTTAAAGGGCTATATCGGGATTGTCAGGGAAATTTAGGGCTTAGGGTCAGGGGTCTAGATGGCCACAACAGTGGATATTCAAGAGAAAAGAGGTGGAAAATGAAACGGAAACTGCAATGATAGAGGACTTTCTAAGCATTGTAACGAGGAGGTCTCAATAATGAAGATTGTGTTTCAGGTTTTCGGGTATATGATAACTTAGCTTTATGAGGATTACAAACAAACAAAACTGGTCATTGTTCAGGCTTCTGCAGCATAGATCTTGTGTGCTTTCTCGCTATTCTTCGCGCTCTATGTGTACTCGGATTCTGTCTTGCCTTTTGAATATCATGACACACCCCAACGCCATCAAAGTTATCAAGTCCCCGTATGCACTGGGAAGGTTGCACACTCAGCGAATGGCAGTTTTACGAGAGCACTTGATGATTGGTGGCTCCTCAAAATTGCGGATCCCTTGTATGGGTAGAGTCTGTCGGAACGTCGAAGTTGATTTCTGCCTAGGATGCCAACGTCCTTCTGGCTCCTCTAGTGCGGAAACAATACGGAAACCTCAAACTGCCTGCTAATGGAATTCAGGGGGGCAAAGTACTTCAGCTTGAAAAAATCCTGAACCCACCCAAAGCCTATGAAATCCCTAAACCCTATATACATGTGTATTTTCCAAGATAGATATATATATATATCAATCTCTATCTATCTCTCTCTCATATATGTATATACCCCAAGCCCCGAACTCCTACACCCCTAAGAGCCCTCGCGCCTGGAGCATCCTTACAGCGCGAGTGGAGCCCAGCTACAAAGCATGCCGATCCTTTCAAGTCTACTGAGACCTCCCAGACCACCATGATGACAATGGTGACTAATCAGAATATGAGTAATGTTGATAGTCGGCATTTCTAAGCTGTACGATTGGCACCTCCTTGTAAGTTTGGTAAACGTTTTAAGTATCTGCTCACGATACTTCTCGTGAAGATAGTCCACATTGCATGTTCAGGATACTTCTCGTGTGGGGCAGGTGCACGAGTGCGTTGGACAATGATTCGGGAATTCTTTCTCATGCCATGCGCTGTGCAGAAATCTGCTGCGGACATGCATATTTCAGATGTTGCAAGCTATTGGCCGTCTCATTTTCGAGGTCATCAGAACGTCTAAGGCTGAAAACAGTGTAGAATTTCAACATACGTTACCCTAGCTGAAAGCAACAGAAGACACACCCTCAACCCCAAACCACGGAATCAACCCGGGATGCAACGATGCAGCAGCAGCTTCAACACCCCGCCGGATGGGTCTGTGTCAAAAAAATGCTCCCCTGTCAAGGGGGCTGTACGATTTGCGATATAGAGGCCTGCAAAGTCTACTGAAAACTATGGGGTTGTGGGTGGTATTGATACACAGTCCATACACGAAAGGATCCTTATGAATCCTCATGCTTCCGAGTGGAAATCAGACATCAACTTTGCTACGTGTGCAAGCGGGTCAAGACGTACAGCAGATAGTCAGAACCCAAGTGCCGCAGATGATTGCAGTAATGGCATCATTCTCAGCATACACCTCTTCCACACCTGAGCTGCTATAATTCATGTTTGCAGCCCGCATCCAGAATGTGACCGAGGCTCCTTACAATATCATCTTATGTATGTGACCTGATGTAAGCTAGGTTTTCATAGCTTTCTCAAGAGCTCAGATCAAAGCATGTACGTAATTAGATCCCAATTCAGAGCGTAATGGGAGCCCTGTCAAGTCTCATGTCGTCCCTACAGTAGTCAAGTTCTTTGGGAATTACACGGATTTGAATAGGTTGACCGGCCGCTGACGGACCCGGAACCACCTGTGCTCGCTAGGGAATGAGTGGAGGGATCTACACAATAGCTCCTATAGAATCTCCGACAATACGCACATGTAACCCACTCTCCCATTTCCTGCTAAGCACCAAGCAGAAGAGTCCTGATCTTTCTGCACCGTGCCCTCGTTTGAGTACCATCCGCACGCAACAGAAGCGCCACACCCGGCAACTTGCAGCTTACTACTTTGGTATCTTTTTGCTTTAAACCTTGTTGCAGGGGCTCCCAAAAGAGCCCCTGATGTTTGCAACCCATGTGTTGCACCTGCCGAGGAACAAGCTGTCTTGCCTGCAGGGTGTGTGGTTTAAAAGGTCCCGTTGAAAATGCATCACCTGAAGTGTTCTGTTCCAGGTGTGCTGGAAGGCGGGAAACACAATCGAGAGCAAGGTGGGCGAGCTATAACTCAGCACCTCGCTGGGTAGAAGTGGCATTTTTTCATATACGATAGCATGCTCCTCATCTTCTTCTGTACTGCTGCCACTGCTGATAAAGCTCTAATGCTGTCATTGCTACTACAGCTCAAGAGCTGGTACTGCCCCACTACATGGGCTACTGCTACGGCTGATGCTCCTGCTACTACTTCTCATTCTGCTTGACTACTGCTTCTTCGGCTATAAAGCAACAAGTACTCTGGCCACCCATGACTCCTCACAATTTTAGCGCTCGTGCTCTAATTCGGGATTGGTGTAGGTTTTCGGACGGCTTCAGGAAGCCGTTTCCATGCCAAACAACACATTGTTCAAAGCCAATCGATTACGTTCAAACCGAATCTATTCATGGCACTATTTCCTAACTCATAAATCCTTATGGAATCCGCGGTGTAGAAAGCTGCAAAACTTGCTGCCGCACATCTAAAGAAGCTCTACACACACTAGTCTGATCTGTCTTTGGGTACGTAGACATCTGGGTCACCTGCCTACCCAGCTGCTTCCTCTAAAGCGCGCTCTGCAATTTCATGCAGACTTTTCGTCTTACTCATCTTCCTGGGCCGGTTTGAGGATAAGGCTTCAACGGTTTCGAGACTCGGGCTTGAGGGTTTGAATGCGCAGTAGACAAGAAACCAAAAACTGTGCCCAAGACAAACACCGCTAACCCTTTAAAACATATGTTCAGTACCTTCCTTGCAGATTAGTATAACAATACTCCCAATTCTTGTCATGCCTTCGGCACTCCCTGCGAACAAGCAGCTCTGTGATAATTATGGAGAACGCCACAAATGTGGCGTACATAACTTACACATTTGGACCACCTAGAGACCTCACAAACTTCCTAAATGTTGAAACAAAGCTTCTTGGTTACCTCAGCAGAAGCCAACGGATGCAACATCGCCATAAATTCGTCGAAGCTAACCTCGCCATCGCCATTAGCATCCTGGGCTTGGCTCATGGTGCTTGATGGAAGGAACTTTACACCGATTCCGGTACCTAATTTCTCAAATTCGGAGGAAACTAGGGGCTCTGGGTAGTGGAGAGTTCATCCATCAACATTCTCACTCTGATTCGCTGGCAAAGCTGGTAGCAAGTCACAATCGCAAATGGGGTGCAAAACCGCTAAACACAGGCAAGTATGACAAGTTTAATACGAATGATTCTGCTACTGTGCCATTGCAACACCACTAAAACCACCAACGCTATCACCAGCAACAGCAGCAGCAGCAGCAGCACCACCACCACCACCACCACCAGCAACAGCACCACCACCAGCAACAGCAGCACCTGCAACACCAGCAGCAGCACCAGCAACAGCAACAGCAACAGCACCAGCACTACCACTAACAGCACCAGCAGCAGCAAAACCAGCACCAGCACCACCCCCACCCCCACCCCCACCACCAGCACCAGCACCACCGCCGCCGCCTCCACCGCCACCGCCGCAACCACCACCACAACCACCGCCACCGCCCCCGCCTGCTACCTGTGTGTTTCTCACAAGATGGATATGTCACGATCTCAAGCAATCCAAGATAGACATAAATTGATGCCTCAAATTCAGGGTCCTTTTCAGGAGTCTTCCTTGAGACATCTTCACGTCCCTTCATTTACCAAGTCAAAACGTGGATGGTACATCCAAAATATCCCTAGTTCGATGATGACACATTCAGATTCCATCCAACCATAAGTTACATATCTGCGTATAGAACACCCCGAGAGAAGTTTAGACATCTCCAATGCAACGGCCAAATATCCATCTTGTCGAAGTAGAAGCGTGCATCCTCACAGTCTCGAACCTGGAAAAGAGCTGTCAGGATAACTCCCAAGAATGAAGAATGTACTGATAGCAACGACATCTTTGAAGAGCCATGCCAATACTGCGGCCGTGGGTAAACGCTACAGCTCGAGCTAAGTTCGGCTCCCTGTGTAAGCCCTTTGCAGCCACGAATGCTCCCCAGTTATCCGGCATCCGAGAAGTTGAGAAACCGATCCAATTGCGTGGTTCCCAAAACAAATAGAGTACAGCCCTTGACAATGAACCCCAAAAAACAACTTTCGGCCGCCCTGTAAATTTGCTCCTGGCAAGGCTGTCTAGGCGCATGGCACTTTGAACAAACCCCTTTTCTGAAAGGACCCCCTTGTCATTTGATCCGGGCTGGGGATGCTCCACGTCACGCTCTGCGGGCTGCAACCGAGATCACAAGCTGTAGACTGCTTGGAATGCTATCATCAGCCGCGGCTTCGCCAAGAGACAAGACGATGCCACATGTGCATGCTCTGGGGTGAACATTACTGCGATTCCAACATGGAGTGTCCTGAGAAGCGGATGCTCTGAGCTGGAGGCTAGTATGGGTATCCTAGTAGGCATCTTGAGCATGAGCACGTGCGCTTTCTGATTTTTTTGAAAACACGAGGAGCGGCACCATGGGCTAGGCGGCTAGGCCACCATGATAGGGCTTTCGCAGAGAATTGCATTTGTTAATGTTCTTTGGCGACTCTTCCTACATCCAACAGACACATCCCCAGACCTAAACTCCTAAATCTCATGAGCCTTGTGTGCCCGACAAGTGACCAACCTGTCCCTGTAAACCCGAAGCCCGGTTCCCTGAATCCACCCCGCTTGCAGCCTCAGACAAGAGCTCGTCGTCTTCAAGCACCTGAGGATTGCATATGCCCCGCCCCACCCTTGTTCCACGAGGACTACTCGGTATTTAGGTTTTCAATTTGGGATTTACGGCTTTGGGCTTTCTTCACATGCTGCATTCCGCCACGTGTGGAAGCAATGTTCTTTTAGGCAAACAGCGTGTCCTTCTGAAAGTTGTTTTTGCAGGTTACCGGGTGTTCTGGGTTCCTTGCATAGGACTGACATGGAAGAGCTGGAAGAAATGGCTCAACTTCGTATGGAAGAAATGGCTCAACTTCGTATGCCCAACTGGCTGACATGTACTTGTGCAGCCTGCCCAAAAAAGGCAAGGTGTCAATGACATCTATCATCACCACCAAACCCTCCAGCATCCCTGTAACCCCAAACTCAAGACTCCAGATCCCTAAACACGAAGCCAAAAAGCTAACTCCCTAAACCCGCACACCTGCACCGACCCCCATTATCGCCTGCTGCAGCTCCGCATAGGTGATCTTGCCATCTCCGTCCTCTTAGCCGAGAGCTCGGTTGCAGAGGCTTTGGTACCCTCCGCCAGACTAATACCCATAAAGGTAGGGATTGCACGCGGCTTTTGCGGGGCATCTAGAGGTGTAAAAAGAAAGCCTTAGGGAAACCATGGAACCCAGTATAGTCACCTTCCAACAAGACTCTAGCTTCATCAAGTGTGGTGTAGGCATCTTAGCATTTAGGGATGAGAGTTCTATTCCCCTCGGATCGGCCCTTCGCCCTGGGATCCTCATATACCTACTATAAAACCTCTATGCACCTTAAGGGTCCCTAGACATACTTCCAACCTTAGACTTATGGTTTAAGGCTTTGGGATTATGATGCATGGCTGAAATGATCTTGGTGTTCTGACACCCCGAATCCTACCCTTCCACTGAATTCATGCAAACTTTCAAAAGCCCTAAACTATAAAATCCTGCATACCCCTAAACTCCCAAACATCTTGGGCACTGCCTTGTCGAAGGTCTTGAAAGCCCTCCAACAGGTGGTCTCATTGCGCTGAAGACGCTGATCCATGGCGGCAGCAAGGAACTCCTGCAGTACAGTGTTTAGGGTTTTGGGAGCCTTTGAGTTTCTTAGATCTTAATGCTTTTCTAAGGGATCTGAGCAATTTCAACATAGTCTCCCTCTACATCCTGGTGATAGGATTATGGTACAAGCCTTTCTGCGGGCGCGTCTGAAGCAGGATGTGGAGCTTTGGGTTTTTTAGGATTTGGGATTTCAGCTTTGGAGCTCAGGGAACTTTGGGCATATAGTAGCTGAAGCCAGGCGAGTTCGCAATAACCTTGAAGATTTATGTTGTCCACGTCAGGCTATCACAGACAGCCATGGCTATCTGTGGATTGGCATCATCATGGCAACCGGATAAACTGGATGCTAGCATTGTACGGAAGATTGCTATCTTCTTACCTGGTACTTGATACACATGCATTCACATGCTAGATGCTACCCTACACCCTACACCCTCAGCCCCCGCTTCAGGATTGATCCATGACTGGGTTTTCAAGAAATAGATTTGAGAAGCAAGCCTAAGGAATCCGAAAACCCGCTCGAAATTCTATGCCCCTGAACGCTAGACCCTAAATATGTACTCCCCTGAAGGCATCTCTCCTTGAAATGGCCCATGAAGGTGACTCTAAAGCTTACTTCCCTGCAGAGGCCAGACCTGATTCTCCAAAAAGCCCCAAGCGTTCTGCAACTCCAAGTGATCACTTTTCAAGGCTCCTTTCAGATATCCCCGAACCAAATGTGCAAAAGAATGCAGCTGACATCGCTGGCAAGGCTCAGTGTACTCTATTCGGCCATCACCATTAGAGTCCACCTGGGCCGACCGCTCAAAAACCAAACAATTGGGGAAAAATGTGTTTCCCCAATTGTTTAGGGGAAAAATGTGCTTCCCCAATTGTTTAGTCCATGCGGCCACGTCCTTTTGCCGAGAAGGTCTTCTGCATCGAGGCATGTTTAAATTGCTTGATCTCATGCGCTGAAGCCTCTGGAAGTGTTGCAAACATTACCTGCAAGTTCTCGTCTATGCCCTGCAGCCCCCCTTTCCCAGAATTTGCGGACCCTTCCGAAAAAAACATATCTGGAATTATGGGACAAAACACAGTTGAAAAACTGAAAAGTCATCCTCCGAGCCCCACACTTCTTGGAGGACCTGCTCAAGGTCTGCAGTCTCCAACTGCTGTTGAAGCCCATGTTTGATCTCCTGGTCGGAGCCACTAGACGACCCAAGCAGAATACAACAGAACAACCCCCCTCCCGTAAACGAGTCAAGACCGAAGACTACTTGAGCAGCCATGTATTGGATGCTAGAGAAAATCTGATTCGATTCCGATGGTCGACAGTGGCAATCTTGCTTTCTGAAGGCCGACTCGGTGTTCGAGGACTTTGAGAATCAAGGCAGGTCACTGGAATCGTATTTTGGGTAATGCAGAAACAAGCCAGCGCGGAAGGCTCCACTGTATGAGGGCCAGTGGCTACAGAAGGACCTAGACAATGGCACGCCTCCAAGCTGAGATAGCCGTCGCCGTTCGTGTCGAGCCTAGTGGAAGGCTCAAACTAGATGAATTCTGCAAAAGCCCAAGGAAACAGAATGCCTGGCAGTGAGGGTGCGTTGCCTCTTCCTCAGGCAAGCTACTAAGATAGATCGCAGGTATGCGGAACCAGCAAGGAAACAGAGGCTACGGGGCTGCTCCTGCTACTATCCTTTGCCTCGTGCACTTCTCCGGCAATACCATCCTCCACCTGCTGCCCCCACGACTCCTCCTCCTCCTCCTTCTTCTCCTCCACCTCTTCCCTCTCTTCGCCCTCCTCCTTCTCCTCCTGTTACTTCTACTTCTGCTTCTACTTCTTCTGCTCCACTTCTACTCCTTCTCCGACTCCTCTCTTACTCCCACTCCTGCTCCTGCTGCTACTGCGATTCCTACTACCGCTACTCCACCACTACCACAGCCAGTGTCAACACTTCTACGACAGCCACTACTAACTACCAACGCCACCACTACCGCAACGTCCACCACCACCACCACCACCACCACCACCACCACCACCACCACCACCACCACAATGACGGGTAGGTACCAGCAACCGCGTCCCCTTTGCCAATTATGTTCCCTTACATGGGCAGTCAAGAGCCCAAAGAGACTTGTGGTGAAATGTGCCTAGGGCGCGCGCAAACAAAGAATAGCTGTATCTGCCAACAAGTCTTGCATGGGCGCACGTCAGATGGACGTTCCTGCTCCTCCTTCTACTACTACTGCTTCTGCTACTGCTTATGCTAATGTGGCGACCACTTCTACTATGCTACTAGCACTACTACAAGTAAAGCTACACTTGCTCATTGCTGCGAGCACTACAACACCACCACGCCAAAGACGACCACGACTGCAACCCCATCTTCTCCTCCTGCTATTACTCCAAGGCCTCATGAAGATCTCCCGGAGTTCCTT
>CAJNIZ010042546.1:46068-60685 GCA_905231905.1 Symbiodinium pilosum | reverse complement strand
ATAACCTAAACTCCTAGTATCCTCCTTATTAACCCCCTATTGGTCCCTTATATAATAGGGGAGAGTAGTAGGGGAACCCATGAGCACATCAGCACGACATGCATGAGGTTTGGGGTCTATCGCACGATCGTGTTGTTATGTTGTCCAAGCCTACTCAGGCTTTAGGTTATAAATGAGCCCCCCACCAACCCCCCCCCCCCAAAGAAGCGAAGATTTCAAGACCTGAGCTCTAAACTCGAAACCGTAAGCCCCCCAAAAAAACCCTTACCAGGAAGCTCTTTTCACCATCATGGAGAAGTTGGTTCGTTCTGAGACTTGCCAGCATTAGGACTGGGAGGGTAATTTTAATGCAGAGTGCTATAAAAGTTTGTAATATTCTGGTCCTCGAACCCTTGCATAATTATGCTATAAGGTGCCGCAAGTTGACCACTGATAATATTGGTCTGAATATTTAGTCCCCTATGTTTCCATTTGTTGTCCACTGAATTGTCTATCTATTCGTAACCCTCAGTCCCACACCCTACGCTTGACATCAGAAATCCTGCATGGCCCTAAGTACATAATACCTGAGAAAATTTGGAGTTCCACGAAGATGGTAACCTACACTAGTATTGGGTAATCTTTCGGGAACTGCTAAGTTAGCCCTAAGCCCTAGACCCTAAACACCTAAACCTTAAACCCTAGGGTTTCCCTAAGACCTAGACCCTAAACCCCTACATTCTAATAAGGTTTCTAGTTTCTAGATCTTCCAAGGGATCTGGCTATCAAGACTTCTCGCCTAGCATGGCTCCAAATCTGAGGAGGCCAATCACTCAAAAACGGGGTAATACAGGGGCCTGTGTAATTCGAATAGGGTTTTGGGTGTATCTTCTTTTGTGATTATATTTATAGGGAGTATAAGGGGATACAGGGCTTCAGGGTGTTAGGGTTTTCGGGTGTTAGGGGGTTAGATGTTTAGGGTTTGGGGATTGGGGGGCGTAGATGTTTAGGGATGTAGGGGCTTACGGTTTAGGTTTGAGCAAGGGGTAAGGTTTAGGAGTTTAGAGTTATTGCTTCTTCTCAGAGAAGGGGCTTGGAACCAAGCGTACCGTGAATAAACCTTAACCTTTAGCCCTTATCTTATAGTAGTTTCCATTTTCTTTTCCATTATCCCATTATAACCCGTAGTTTCCATTTTCTTTTCCATTATCCCTATATAACCCCAATATTATAGTAGTTTGCATTTTCTCTTTTCCATTATCCCTATATATTCCCAAAACTCTACTACCCCCACCCCTGCGACCCCCAGCTTGAAATCAGGGTCCAACAACGCACGAGCAAGGGTTTGGAGCGCGGGGGGGTGGTTTCTCATAGGACTGGGTCAATCCCCCACCCAATTATGGGTACCACAAGGAACTACTGTAGGTATATTCAGGCCCGATGAATTCCATATGAAGGAGCTATTTTTAAAGCCTAAATCCTATATGACCCCATTATCTATGTTAACTTCCATTTATTTGGGGATTGACCGAAGATAGGGCTTCTATACCATGCCTGAAAGGTAATAGGTCTTCCGGGTCCTGCAGATGGCTTCAACGTAGCGCCCTGTATTCCTGTTGAAACCTTCAATTATCCTCTCTGAAGGCCCATGTTGAGAAGACATTGGAGCCCCAAAGTACCCAAAGCAGAGGGCCTTACAGGCCCGTTTTAAACTAGGCCCGTTTTACATTTCCATGATGTCTGGACAAGGGTAAAGCTTGATGGCTCAGGGTCCCTCTTGTGAGTGGGTCCTCCATAAGCAGGATCTAGATGAGGGGGCTGAAAGTTGGTTCCATACCTAGTGCAGGATTTAGAGGGGTTTGGATTTTGGAGGTATGGGGTCAAAGCTTGAAGAGTCGGAGATTTGGGTGTATTTAGCCTGGCTTTTAGGACTTGAACTTTTTGGGTTTCCTACTGGTTGAATTCGGAAGCTAAAAGTTTAACTTTTCGGGGGCGGGAGCGGGGGTGGTCCTACAGTCAGCTGAGCAGATGTTAGAGTTTTAGGTATTCAAAAACATTGGGATCATATTCCATTACTCGGGTACCTGGACCCTAAGGGTAAGATACCCCATTTCGGGAAAGCCCCATAACCCATGTAGAACCCTACGTACAACCAAGCTTTTCCATATAGCGTAGTTAGAGTGAATAAGTAGGGCTATAAACCAGCTATAAGTACGGGCCAAGTCCCACAAGCCTCCAAGTCTGGTTTGGGTTCAAGGCTTAGCAAATGACTGGGAGAGCTTCTGAGTTGCCATTCTGGAACTCCGTTTTTGTTACCACAAGGTGGGTATCGACGCGAAGGTATGGCTTCCTCATTCTAGCCTACACCCTACATACCCCGAAGCCTTCACCAGGCTGGGTGTCCCTATCTGTTCCCTATATAAGCCTTTGTATCGATTTTCCCATAGTAAGGTCCCAATACATCCGCCTTCCAGCGAAAGTGGGCCACCAACCTGCCAGCCTAAACCATAAATGTGAGACATGCCGAAAGGACGTCGACCCCGACAAAGAGGACGGGGACCCTTGCGAACGCACTGATTGCATAAAACCTCTGGTGACCACTGGTTGCTTTTCAACCTGCCAATTTTTGCATTTAAGGTATTAGCTGTCCGTGACATGGTATATTGCGCGTCTCTACTTCAGGGTTCCCGTTTCGAACCAATTGCGTCAGGGCAAAAATTTGCGCAGACTCCTACTTGGAAAGCTTGTTCACATTATTGGCTAGACAATCTGTCCTATTCCTCTCCCCTGACTCAGACGGAACATTTCATAGCCCCTCCACAAAAGCAGTACTTCGTGGGCCCATACAACGGCTACAGTCGCGTTGCCCAAGGGGCTCATGAAGGGGATACACTATATCGTCTGACACCAGGGTCCTTCAAAGTAGTTTTTGTATGGCCGCTTTAGGTAGGGGCTTCCATGTTCGTGGAAAGGAAATTGAAACGATAAGATTGTTGGTGATCATATAACAGCTACTGTAGGAAACCTCTCCTCCATTCCTTGCTAACAACGGCCCGTACGCTATCGCACTCGCGAACATCTGTCGGTGTTTTGGCTGCCAAGCAAAGTGCCCGCCGTGCGTATTTGTTTGGAGGCAAACAACTTGGAGGCGCGCATCTTACGCCGAGAGCATTCTAGCCGCGAGTTAGTGCTGTGCGGGCGCTTTGTTGACACTTTTGCTTGGAATTTTGATTGACCCACACAAACTGATCTGTCGAATCCAACTCATAGGCGATTCGCATGACCCTGTTGGGATCATTTCGGCCTGCCGCCAGCGCGCTAAGCAAAGTGTACATTCTTGCTGGGGCTCAAACGAACAAGCTTCCTCTATCCTTACAAACTACAACAAGAACAATGCCTAAATCCTGATCTAGGCGCTGTTGTCTAAGGCTGCCAATTCGACACGTCAAGGCAACTTTAAGTGCCTCTTCTGGAATGAGGTCAGGGATAGAGTTTAGGGATTAGGGTTTAGTGCTTGAAGATCCCCAAAAAGTTTCAGGATTATGAATTCTGGAGGTTGTATAATGAGTTGGTCGTTTTGGGGTTTTCGAATTATGTTTTGCATTAAGCCTTACTAGGTTTTGTAGGTGCTATATCCGGGCAGGTGGGGATATGTGGGGATATGCAAGGCTTCAAGTAGTTATGATTTTTTCCGCGGATTCCCTGCAGGAATTTTGCGCCTTCAATCTTCATGTTGGCCGTAGAGTCACAGGGTCTAGGGTGAAGGATTGTCAAATCTAATTTCAGCATGCTTCATGCAAAGGCCTGACAACGTGTCCTGATTTCGCGACACCATTTCGAAATTTGGAAGTTCACATGGTATGTTTTCACGCTGGTTCTTGGCTATCGCGGTCACAAGCAGCAGCGCAATGCCATCCCTTATCTTTTTCAATCTTTGCGAAGTTTTCTCAAAGCTTCCTTCGCAGGCGGCTCACGGTTTTGTCTTGGTCAGCCTAGAAGAAAGCAGGTTCAAGTGGCAGAAACAGATTTCATCCTGTGAGACGTTGCGCCGTTGAAATATTTGCAGGAGGCAAAGCAGCGTACTTTGACAGGTTGGTGCGATACGAGCTTCTGTGTTATATTCTCTTTGCAGCAATCGTGACCATTTTAGGGGGATTCGGGGCTTCTCGCTCCGTAGGAGGTATACAGTATGAGGCTATAAGTAGCCCGTAAACCTAAATTAATCCCCAATGTAAGTAGGTTCTCAATACCCTGAAGCATTTATCCCCCTCCATATTCAACGCCCCTCGGCCCCTAGTTCGAAATATGCGTTATTAGCAAAGCTTGGGGGTGTTGATGCTAGTGGAGGGGAATGAGTCACACACTAGAGTCACTAGAGATGACATTTGCAAAAGTTGACGTGCCTTTCCATTCAACAATTCGCAGCAAGCATTATCTTGCGGGAGGGTTCCAAAGCATATCGAACAAGTTAACCAATCCTTAAACCCAAACTTCTACAACTCTACACCGGAACCTTGAAGCCAGAAACGTTAATCACGTTCAACCCTAACGTTGAGCTCTTAACCCCAAACCTTACTCTTTCCCCAAACTAACAGGCAACAACAGACGGGGCTTATAGATGTATGCATACCTTTTTTTGCTGGTAGACTACTGTCTTTTAGGAGGGGCTTTTGGGGTTCCATGTTGGAAGGGGGAAACCACGATGCCCCAACCCGGAGTATGAGCTGAAAAACACAAAAACTAGAAAGCCTGCAGCCTGTCAGAAAAAGCTTTGAAGCCAGAAAATGAGATCTCAAGCACAAAGCAGCAATCCCGGACTTTGAGATGGCATTCAGGAACGCGGCTACCCACCTGAAGCGCGCGCATCAGATTGCCAGCAAGCAAGCTGCGCAGGGTCTCGTTGCAGGACAGCAACCTTTACAATATTTGGGGTGTACAGGGTTGAGGATGGGATTGCAGGAACTATTACCGGGCTTTCGGTAGGAGAATCTTTTGGGATGAGCGTGACGATAATTCTGCCATTCCCAACTGAGCATGCGTAACGTATACGCCATTCCCTGAAGTCCTTATGTATGACGTCCGGATTCTGTGCGTCCCTAGGACGTATGTCAAGGGTTGACTTTGGACTATAGGTGCGCGTTTGTGTTTGTAAAGCGATAGCACGCGATAACGTCATCCTAGACCCCCCCTACTTGGAAAATGATAGCATCCCCTAACCGATTTGAATGAGCGTTGGTTCAGATGTACCTCATGTAGCTATGCCGCTTTACCAAAACACATTCTTCTGACTGTGAATAGGCCCCATCCAGCACCTTTTGACGAAAGCATTTTGGGGTGGATTCCTTTACGCGTGAAGAAACCGGAAAAAAATGATTGAGAAAAAAAAACTCCCAACCAAAAATCCCAGGTGCCACTGATGGGGACCATTAACAGATTACATGCGCATTCTTTGAAGTCGGGCCGAGTTTTGGCCCCACATTCCGATTCTTGTCCCCTAGAGGTAATCATGTGGGGAAGGGGCTTGCATATAGGGCCTATTATTATAGGGTTCTTCAGGAATATGTGGTGGATGTATGTATTTGGTGTCCCGTTTGGGGACCATAGAATAGAATCCGACGGGATGTCACCTGACTCTTGAAGAAGAGCCTGCGCTCATCAAGGAGTACGTCCTGAATCCAGGTCTAAACCCTTAACCCTAACTTTGCGCCCAGACCCTAGACCCCAACCCATCCACGCTGAAACTGAAACCTCACTCGAAACCCTACTTATCATTGGGGCTATAAGTACCCTAATCGGAGTGGCCTATCTATAACGTACATTCCCATTCGTAACCCATTTACTAAATCCCTTAGACCTCAAGTAGGCCTTCAACCCTGAACCCTACCTGGCGTGACCGCGGCATTAGCAATCGGTTAGAGAACAAACTTGGGAAGCCTTACCATGTGTTTATGGGAGTTTCCGTAGATAAAGTGCTGCTGAATACTAGGTTTAGGGTCTCGAGGGTTTAGGGCTTTGGGGTACTGAGCAGCATTTTACTCAGGAATACTCTAGGCCCCAAAACAGGATAAGATCCTGCCCTCCTCTGGGGTATGGTATTCTTATAAGAATATAACCTTACTTGGTTCAAGCATGAAAAACCACTCATGCGAGATACTGTCACCATATTGTTATTTGCGCTAGTCTTGAAGTTGGTCGCCCTGATTCATTTACCCTAGTCATATTCAGATGTAATTTGAAAAGCCTCCTGTCTGAGTTTTCAAGCTTGGGGCTTAGGGGTTATGATTGCTTAGGGAATATACGGATGGACAGAGGAGTCGTTGCCTTAATTCAGTGTAGTTCCTAAGATAGCCCGGGGTCTTGTGCGGATCTAATGATGGTATGACTCAAATTTTAAGTGACCAACTCGCCACATGCTGAGCATGCAGGCACCACATGCTACGTGTGTGTCCAGTGTCGTTTCGTGCCTCCACCCGTTCATGCTTGGGTATGTGATTTAGTTTTTTGCGGTAAAGGTCGCATTCAGCTTTTCTTAACAAGTTCCTGGCTCATGTGCAAAGGCTCAGCCCCTAAAACCTGAGCTCTCGTTTAGCTCGACGTCAAAACCCGAACCCTAATCCCTACCTGTTGTGTTTGCAGGACGGGTGGCTCGGGCTTCCATAGGCACGCGGGAGACATACACTATGAGCACGATCATTCTTATCATCCGTATTAGTGTGATACGAGTAGTGCAGCAAAAAAGTCGTCACTACTGTAGAAGCTTGAAGAGTCACCAAGACTACCCCTCATAATCCTGCTTGCACTGTAGTATCACATATAAGTAGAACATGCACCTTTAAGGGGGGTTAGGATTAGCCAAGTTGGCAATGATAAACTTCTTCTACCAAGGAAGTAGGATGAAACAGTTTATGGTTTCTACTTTGCTTCAGGTTATCATGAAAGCTTTGTTTAGTGGATTCACAAAGATTATGTAGAGTTTAGGGAGGAGCATTTAGGGATTGCAGCTTAGGCTTCAAGACCCTGGGCTTAGGGATCATGATATAGAGCTTATGGTTCAGGGATTGAGGCTTGTTTTAGGGTTCAGGGTTCGGGGTGTAGGGCTTGGCATTTAGGGCGAACAAACCTAGGTTGCTCGAAAGCCCCTAGCTACAGGGAATTTGTTTGTTCGCGAATTACGTAACCACCAATATCCTGCTAGTCTACAATCCCCTATCCCAATTTTCATCACAACCCAACCCCAGATGCTAGATATCCCCTAAAAGGATGGGGGGGTGCAGGGGCGCTTACCTAAACTCTAAACCCTAGACCCTGTGGCCATAGTAGCCGCGGCATCACCTTCATGATCATGGCCACGTTTGTTTTGTATGGCAGCAGTACGATCTCACAGTAGTAGCGACTGCCGGAATCCCACAGTATGTGCCTGCCCCAAGAAGATGAGTTTAGCACTTCTGGTACTTGCCTTTGTGGCAAGAAGGGAAACCCAGCGCCAGCTCGCATTGCATTCAGAGTATCACTCAGGCTTGCAACCGTTTGAAGTTGTGGACAAAGTGTTCATTCTGTGGTGGAAGTCTGCACATTGAAGACTCTGCTTGCAGCGGAAGCAACAAACAAAGATGTTGCGATTCGCGCAACCAACATGTTCTTGGGCTTAGCAGATTTTACAAAACAATCCCTACAGAGTTCCCACGGGAAACGCTGTAATCTCCCTAAGATCATGATAGCTCATATATCCACGGGCCGCGTCCCATTTGTGAGACCAGACAGGTCTTCGGGGAAACCCAGCTTTCCTGCAGAAATCAGTGGGAACAATGTCCATCCGGTCCAGCCATAGGCGTTTGGCATCCGGGAGGACCCCTAGTCTCAAACATTTTCGCTAGGGTGTATTAGGGAAAGGGATCACAGGGATTGTATGTAATTATTTGGTTAGACACCCTAAACCCTACAGCCACCTTGATCTTCAAGCCTAAGCCTCTTACTTCCTTTGTTGAAGGCGTTCAGTACTGTGCTTTGCTGTCGCGCTCGCACCGACACGCTCAGGCCCTAAATGAGGCCCGGAGCTGCTGCTGCCTAGATCCGGGACATTGTGTAATTTAGCTTCAATGTCTTCATTCTATTAAAACCTATAAGTAACTTGAAATGACATTTTAGCATGTTTCCAGTAATGAACCGGAGATGAAGTGTTTTATGATTGGGTTTACTTGGCGGTTCATGGTATTCACAAGCCACTTATATCCGGTACGAACAACCCAAATACCAGCTGTTTCTTCCCCCAACATGGTCCTAACAGGATTCTGGTTACAGATTTCAATTTGGGTTCAACTTCGCCGGAACCTCCAAGTGCAGTTGGGGAGACAAAGTGCTTAGCCGGCTCTTCGCACTGTCCTGGGCAAGGTTTCTGTTTCTGTTTGGGATCTCACTAAACCCCTCTCCCTATTATGAACACCCCCCTTAGCCCTAACATTCAATATTCCCACTACATTATAGTTTACTATGCTTAGGGGTTGGGGGGTTTTTAAGTTAGGGGAAATGGATATTCGAGGTCCAAGAGGCCTAGGGTAGGCTTTAAGGTTCACGGTTTACCAGGCATGGGGTTTGAGAAAAGGGCCCAGATTCCCGAATGATAGCCATCCCTGAACCCTTGGCCCTACGCGCGAAACGCCAGCTACCTCCTAAAGCATCCACCCTTCCCAGGGATCAGGGTTTATAATTTAGGGATTCGGCATCAAGGATTGCGGTTGTGGGGTATGATTTGGGGATGCTTGTTCAATCTAGGGTTGAGGTCGTAGGGCTTTCGGGGCTGTAGTTTTCCAAAGCCTCCCTGTAGACCTTTGCATAACGACCATAGAGAAAGATTGGGATGTCGGCAACCCAAGTCCAAAATTGACCACAGCTATCGTATGACTGTACTAGAGTCCTCATTTGAAAGTTCGGGGTGCAAGATTTGGGCGACCTACCCGATCATTTATAGCCCTAAGCCGAATAAAGACATTTGTGGGATTACAGGGATGTGCACAGAATACTAAACCAAAACCCCTAAACTCTCCATGTGCAACACCTAGATAGGTGGAGACCCCAGGGTGCTCAGGGGCCTTGGTTCCGGATCAAGATGGTCTAGGATTTCGGGGCAATGTACAAGGAGGGTTCTATGTCAAAGAAATGACTTCAGTTTGGCAACCTGCTTTCAGCCTCTAGCTACAATCCCTACATCCCCAAAGCCCTCAAAGCTACCACTCCACATCCCGAAAACCCTGCAAGCAACAACCCAACATCCCCAACACCCTCAAGACAACAAATTTTACATCCCCCAAACCCTTCAACACCTCCAGCTCCCCCAAACCTTCAAGACCGGTCCTGCACTGCACTTGCAAAGTCTTGGGTGGGGTTCAAAAGGATATGACCAGGTAATATCCTATATTGTCTCATAGGCATGCACACATACATGCATACATATAGAACATCATCCCAAACTGGCTTAGATTAAGACTCTGCAGTTCTGGAAACATGGCCAGTATGTGTACCCCTGCACCCTAAACTCAAGGCTTCGGTCTCGCCATGGCGCAGGCCGAGCCAGACGATCGACTACCTTCCCACAGCCATGGGAATGTAGCACCCACGGTACTCCCTGCGAGCGGTATTGGTGGCCTTAGAAGCTTGATACCCAAAACTCAAGCTTTCGCTCTTGATGGGGCTGTTTTTTTCCTTTTTGGAGAGTCCTAGTCCTAGACACCGCGGGCAACTTTCGGGACCATCCAAGCAGCCACTCCTAAGGCCTCCAGCATCTCAGCCCTCGGCAGCAGGGGTTCCCAGGTCCGGGACTGCCTCCCTCCCAAAACGAAGCAGGCCCTTTTCAGGTGATCCTGGCCTCCAGAAGGTGCTGGGTCTAAAGATGCTTCTTGTTGTCCACCAAGATGGACCTAATTGAGTTTAGGTCCTACGTGGTTTGGCCACCTCAGACAACACATGGGGGGTGAATGTGTGAGATGGGCAGCCACCATTTGGGCCATGGCATCCACACCGTGGCCGACCATCCTTGCTTCAGGCAGCGCTAGACCATAGCAAGCTGCATACCCTAAGCCTTTAAACCTTGTACCCTAAATCCATGCTTCACATGTGGGCAGGCACTGGCAGCGGTAATGGAAGCAGAAGAGGCATTGTGTGCCTGGCCTTAAACAGCAGTAGCGTCTACTTGAAGGTTCAGGGGACTCGGACTTAGTAGGCAGGTTTTGAAGGGCAAAATGAAGGCCAACCCCAATGCATGGACTTATAGTCCCATTTATAGCCTAGTTCCAAACTTCCCTGAGCCTTCCAAGTTCGGTTCAGGCGGGCTTGAAGCTCAAGCGCTAGGGGGTCTTGGGTTGCTGGCCCCATTTAAAGGCCGGCATAGGTGATAAAGTGAGAGGAACAAGCACAGTGTTTCGGAGGCCCAGCGGATTAAGCAAGCAAGTGATAAATGGGGGTATTGGCTTTGCCTGCTTGGAACCCCAATTGTGAACTGCTAGCTACGTCCCTAGCCTTCAAGTAAAGATATTATGATACCATACTAAAAGGGTTTGGGTATATGCAGTAATGTACGGTTTTGTCCATCCACCAAAGAGTCACCAATTATTCCCAGGCATTACACTGCCGTATCTTCTGCTTCCGGTGGAAGTATTGAAGAAGAATCTTGAATGGAGGTACTGTAGTCCAGGGTTTTCGGCATGTCGCAGTATGCGACAAGAAGGTTATAATCATGTTTTGGCTTGCTCAGCAGCAGAAAAAAGTTGCTGCCACTCGCTCCGGTTAGCAAGGAATGAAGGAATGGATCCTTTTCGCAGTCTCCATGTAACCTGCCCTGAATTCATGTAGCAGTTTCCTTTTTCATTTCTATTTCTTCATTCCTCGCTAACCAGAGGCAAGTAAAGTCTAGGCGGGGTTGCTTCAGGATCTGGTCTTAGGATTGAGGTTTGGGGCACAGTTGGGCCATTGTACAAATATTGAATCCGCGATCTCGACCTTAAACTTGACAGCTGACATCTCAAACCTTAGATTTTCAATCTTATCTCAAGCACAAACCTTAAACAGCATCCAAACCCTTAGGTAGTCCCCAAACTGTAAACCCTTAACCCTAGGTAGACTGTAAATCCCCAAGAATACCCTCAACCATGCTCGCAGTCGGAGGCTACTATCATCTTGGGCTCTCCGGAAACATGAGCCCCAAGATGGGTCCCTGAGATAAGGCTCCAAGATGGCTTGGCCACCTTGTCAACCCACAAGTACTGGTGCGCAGCGAAGCCAGGTCGAGTTGGGGCTGCCATTTGATATAGAAGCCAAGAGACTGAGCAAAGTAATGGGATTAGCAACTATGGTCGAGGGAATAATGCCCGAGCTGAAAAAAATCCCTGCCCAGAACACGATGGGCCAAGGCCAGCAACTTTCTCAGCAAGTGAGGGCGGTTGCTTCTTTTTCAAGGGTGCAGACTGCCAATTCTGGCTTTTGTACGACACGACTTCCGCTCCCTCCTGGACAAGGAGGACGTGCACCCTGCTCTCATCCTCAACTATGACCAACTTTGCCGGGCAGCGTGGTGCGCCTCAGGCAAACTGCTGTTCAAAGCTGGGCCCAAAAGCCAGCGCGGCGTGTCAAGGCTCCAAGACGCGCAGACTCGAGAGTCAAATGGATAAGAACGTTGAAAATGGCAGGGAAAGCAGGAGTGATGTAGTGGCATTTGTTTGGATAGTTGCCAACATTATGGTCCAGGCTTCCTTGTATACGTCTTGTGAGGGATACTTACCGGCAGTATGCTCCCAGATTCGTTGTACGAGTATGCTTTCAGGTACGTCAAACAGGTCTCAACATGGCATTGATAAGATAGTCCGGCTTCCCTACATTGCATTCACCCTGTGAACCCCATACAAGCTCCATTTCCGTTTCATGTTCCATGTTCCTGTCCATTTGGTTCACCACTATTGGCAAGTGCTTGGGTCGGAAATCCTAAATCCAAGACCTTCAACCGAAACCCTAGACCCAAAACGTAAACCCTAAACCAAAGCCCTGAGCCCTGAATCCCTAAACCCTAAACTTAAAACCCTGAGCCTCAACCCTCAATCTTCAGCCTGAACCTGACTCCTAAACCCCATACTGAGCGATATGAAGTCCTTTTGCACATCTTCCTAGCAACCCAAGTGCCCAATAATTTGGTATTCGGGATTCTGCTACCCGGAATTGAAGTATAGGTTTGGGGAAGCATATGATTATGAAAACCAAAACCCTAGACCTTAATCATCCTTCAACGCTGGAGCTTTGACCAAATTACGTGTCAGCAATCTCAGGCTTAGTGACTGGTGGGTCGACAGAGGCCTTGGACATTGGGCAGGCTTTCCCAAAGGATAGAAGTGCCTAAAAATCATATACTTACACAGAGCCCGTACCATGACTTCCATCATCTGAATCCTATGTGATACTTTCCGTAAACACGGAGACCCCAATCTAGACCCCACAATATTATCATCGGTTTCTATATGGCTCTAAAGGCTTATGAGTGTACTTACTAGGTCCCCTTGACACTCCATAGAGCAAGATACATACGATCAAATTCCATTACCCCTGGTTGCAATCCAACATAAGCATTCTATCCAAGATCGACGTGTGAGGGTCTATCTAGGGATGTCCAGTTGGCGTGGCAGCCCAATGGCGTCGACCAATTCAGAGTATAGGATTGTCAGGTTTGATGGGGAGTTGAGGGCTTGTGAGTCAATGCCCTTGGACAGTCTGCTTCACTAAGGTTCGTGGTCACATTGGCAGACGAGGAATCTTCCTGAAGCCTTAAGGCCTTAAGCATGAGGTTTGAAGTGTGTTGGTTGCTGATTTGCACCCTTATGGCGCTCCCGCGTGCTTGGATCTTTGAATACGGTATCATGCAGTTGTTCATATTCGTAATTCTCGCCATTGCAAAATTAATTACTTGCATCATTCCTTACTCTTGTGATTCATTATCGACCTGCCCGGAGCATGCAGGTTGGGGTCAGTCTTCCACAAAAGTGATGGTCATAGGGATTAACGCGCCATAGAGTCATAAATTATCCCTGTGTAGGCGCGGAGCATGCGGAGTGATGTGCTCTTCCTCCTTTTCCTGCTCGGGTTACAAAACCATGCAGGACTGTGGATCCCAACCCGAAACCCTAAACTCTGATGCGGAAATGCCATTGTACAGAGAAGCCATCAGCCTTGTCAAGCAATTGCAGGGAGCCACGAGGTTTAGGCTTCAGGGTGTAGGGTGCTGCCAGGCATGTTTCCGGAGACCTTGCACCCTTGTGGAAGTGGACAAGCCCATCATGCTAATGCATTCTTGAAAAGTACTTTTGGCTAGCAAGGAATGAAGGAATGGATCCTAATACAGCGAATAGAAGTCCCAAGAGAATCAGCAGTCATGTAATACTTTTGATTCTCTTGTTCATTCCCTCATTCCCTGGAAGCTAGAGGTAAGAAAGTGCCCTTCACAATATGTCTGGTTGACGGTTGACGCGAAGTTTACACCCTGAAGCCTTCTTACTGGGATCTGTTGGATAGCAGAGACTTTAGTCCGAGATGCCCTGAATTCAAAATACAACATATGAACTCAAGAAGTTCTCATTGGCACCTCATACCAAGTTGTATATCCCAAATCGGCCCCCAATAAGATGTCCACAGGGCCATGTGCCTGGTTTGCCAAGCAAGCTCGGGAAATGTTCGGACTCTTCACATGCGGACCTGCGAACTTCCTGATGCTTTGGGACAAGCCCATGTAGCTCTAGCTAAAACGTAACCGTGCAAATGAGGCTCCAGAACCCAAAAGAAGCTAAACCCTTCCTGAACCGCAAAAGCGTGGTAGAATGCAGGCCTCATTCTCTTTGCTACGGTGTGTTTTGGGCCGTTGTTTTACCACTTTGGGGCCCAAGTAGTCCCATTCCTTAAGCCCCAAATTTCCAAGCCCTGGAAGGTTTCCCCGCTGCTGACTCGAAGAGCGGTTTGTGCGCTTTGGCATCATCTTTGAAAGATAGATTCAAGTTGTTTGAGCAATCAGGGTTTAGGGTTTACGGAGATTTGGGGTTTATAGAGTATTGGATCGAACTGACAAAGCCCTGGGCCATTTGTTGGGCCCCCATTGTAGTGCGGCACAAGGTGCTTGAATGTAAGAATGAAACTGGCGCTGGCTAATTACATTGGAGGCCCAGGAGTAGGGAAGGCAGAGTTGCTTTAAGCCCATAGCAGCCTGCTTGCATGATGGCTCTACAGGTTGAGCTCAGTGGATAGCCCCAGATCAGCAATTTGAGTCCAGATCCCTACAGGAAGCAACGACAGCTTTCGACATAAGAGTGGTCAAAAATCATCCACTCCTGGCCTGCTCCTCAACTTGCAAGCTACCTAGACCCCAAAACTTTACCCCTATTTATGGTAACTAACTTTCTGTCCAGTATCTTCTATATGCAAACTAGCCCCCCTTCAAAAGGGGTAGGGCTTGGGGGTCTAGTAGCACCCCTGCTGAAATGCTTCCAGTGTGTGCAAGCTTCTAGAAGTCTATGCACACATAAATCTTCATCACTCTGTCAGGGCTGTTTTTCACACTTAACCAAGAACTCCTGTTGCAACATTGTGTGCGTAAGGGAACCCGTGTTTTTTTTTTGCT
>CAJNIZ010042546.1:35086-45968 GCA_905231905.1 Symbiodinium pilosum | reverse complement strand
TTTTTTTGCTGTTTGGGCTTTTTTCGAGTGTTTTTTTTTGCTGTTTGGGCGGGGCCCGCGCCCCCGCCCAAACAGCAAAAAATAAAACACGCCCCCGCCCAAACAGCAAAAAAATAACACCCGAAAAGCCCAAACAACAAAAAAGACCAGACAACAAAAAAATAAACACTCTTACCTGTGCGTAAGCCCTAAATCCCGCACCCCGAATCCTAAATCCTAAACTTCAACCCCAAGCTCTCAATCCTAGACCCTCAATCCTAAACACAACTCTAAATCCTAAACCCTACACCCGAAGTCAGATGGTATCCAGGGAGTCTGTCTAGGAGGGTTCTGACGACCGCTGCCAGTAAGTACAATGTATGGGCCTAAATAATAGCCACTGTTATTAGGGTGTTAGGGTCTAGGGCTTAGGGTTCAGGGTTTAGGGTTAACTAATTTCCAATACCGCCATCCTAAAATTCCACGTAGTATTCTGGTACAGGGTACCTCAGAAGATCTCAAGATAAAGTTGTTAATCATCAAGTTGTCATTCCGTTTCAATCTTGTCTGCCATGTGATTCTGCAGTATTGACATTAATTTAGACCCCTAGAGCACACAATTTCTAAAAGCCCCCGTATACTGCCCGTTGCATGTTTATTTCCATGTCGTTTCCATCCCTTAGTGACACATGTTTGGTGCCCGCACCCTAAATCCTAACCCCTTACACTATAGTCCCCCCTAAGTAGACAGAAGATGGGGTATATGGGGATCTTGTTATAGTGTACCCAAAGCCATATTCTATTTACTCGGGGGTATTATAGGTTTAGGATTTAGGGCAACTAACACTGGGTCTAGAAGACGGCTTTTCGATCTTGGGATTTTCCCCAGAGGGCTTAGGGCTCTAGAATTCAGGGGCTATCTAAGCTCTTAAGGATGTTTTGGGCTGTAGAGGGGGAAGCTATGGACCTCGGGAAAAATCTTAGGCTTGCACCATGTTGGTCCAAGCCTTACGCTGGGGTGTAGGACACAGGACTGATTGAGATCCATAACGCTGATACTCAGCATGACGCAAGGCCGTAGGTATGCTACTGTGTGAACGTTGTCTTGATAAGGTCATACACGATTAGAGGTTTTACCGTGGTGTTACAAGCAGCTAAGGGTACTGTTGCCTATGACCGGGCTTCAGCTTCATCATTTGCCTACCCTAATCCCTACATGTCTCTGCAAACCCCTATATTCAGGAAGAAGATCAAAAGCATAAGCTTGTTCAGGGGATGTCCCTCCTTGCGGGGTTGGTTATATGCGGCTTTAAACGGGTGATCCCTATCTGTCAATCTATCTATCTATCTATCTATCTATTTACGTAAGTTCTTTCTGTGGCCCTCATATATATATATATACATATTCCAAAGCCTACATACATTACAGCTTAAACCAACTAATTGTATGCAATTCCTGTTTCAACTCAGTCTAGTCATTACTTTAGGTTCCGTAGGGCCCTGATTATACTTGTTGGCTAGGTCATAACTGAGAAGGGTAATCCTCCCTTCCCAGTCATAATGTCAAAGCCTGGATAGTTGCCAATATTATGGTCCTAGATTCCTTTCTTTTCGTATGGTATAGGGCGCGCTAAATGGACGTCCAGAATTTTGTTGGTACTTATTCACGCCCCTGTACCACGTACTCCTTCCTTCTGGCCCCAAAATAGCCGAGTTTCCAGCTGAATTTCAATTCAGCGGGTAAGGCAGTGGTGCAAGCAAAGCATTGCGTCGCCATCGAACTCGAGCAGCTTTGCCAGGAAGTTATCATTGGAGCTTTCCTTCCCGGGACCACCCAAATTGCAAAATAATGGCCCAAAATCATGAAGATCAGGCTTTTGGAATTAGGCCATTTTTGTAAGAGAACATGCAGCACATTTGGGGTTCATCCTTTGCTTTGGGGGAACTATTTAGGGCTCCTGTAGGTCTACAGGGCAGAGATGATTCAGAAACTACTTTCCAAAAACGACACTAAACCCTAAACCCTGAAGTTTGATCACCACCGTAAACCACGGCAACTACAATGTGCGTGTGTGCAACGGTTAAAGACCCCACGTGCTTGCTTTTCAGGCTGGTTCTAAAAAGTGGCAGCAGGATCGCATCATTCTAGAGTAGTATTCCCCCATATTGAGGAACCGAATGCACAACACAATGGGAATGAAATTGAAACGGAGATTTCTAGGGATATATACGGATTGGGGTTCATGGATACTATCTTACTTTTTGTCAATAGGGAATGAGGGAATGGGAAAGAACGTGGAAACTACGGGACTGCTATATGGATCCATTCGTGCCTTCCTTTGCTAACCAACGCGACAAGTTTAGATCTTGGCCCAGGTAGGCCCAAGCTTCGATGGGACCAGGAGTTTACATCGCATACTTCATTGTCAGAATTTGAACCATAGGTCGTCCATTGCATCTCGCGTCTGTTGTATGCTCCGACCACGCACGAGACCAAATTGGCGTCTTGCTTTATCTCTGTAATTCAAATTCGTGAGTCCCCTTTCATGTTCCCAATCGTAGAGGCTACAATCTGTTTGGGGGTTCGTTGGAATTCTGAAAAATCCACATACGACATGCCGCCCACGCACGAGACCAAATTGGCGTCTTGCTTTATCTCTGTCATTCAAATTCGTGAGTCCCCTTTCATGTTCCCAATCGTAGCGGCTACAATCTGTTGGGGGGGTTCGTGGGAATTTTGAAAAATCCACATACGACATGCCGTTCGAGCAGAACCTTGCGCTCTGGTCTAACATGCTGCATGGTTCTTTCTCAAGATAGTCCTTCTAGACTCATTTCACTCAAGAGGGAATCCCAGATGTACATCCTATTTTTCAGAAACTCCCATATGGTTATGGCCACTAGGTTGCTGCAAGGGATGCTTATTTACTGCTAGAACCAAGGTACTCTTTGAGTCAGGAGTCACCAGACGCCGGCGGGGAAGCAGTGGACGCCTCAGTGTTGTTCCAAGTTTTTTGGGGGTGGGGTGTACTTCAGTCAATATTTCTTGATTATCGTGGACCCTAATCCTTATATATGCCCTATACAGCTGTAAGAAAAGTCTAATCCCTACATATCCCCTATAAAGCTGTAAAAACCCTAGTCCATACATATACATATGCATATATATATATATCTATCTATCTATCTATCTATCTATCTGCTTATACCTGTAAAGTTGTAAAGATGATTTTCAAAAGCGCCCCCAGATGTGTCCCAGTTGAAATCTTAGGGTCTGGTAGCCGGTCCTTTGGTTTGAGTGCCTAGGGTGAAAAAGCATGCCCACAGGGTTCATGTATGGGATAAGTGGGCCCCCACCCAATAATAATGGGACATTAAGACTACATAAGCACCCCAATGTAATATGGCTAACCACTGTTGCCCAACCTAATTGATAAGCACATACTTACCCAAGACCTTTACTACAACTGCCAAATCCCCCTCACTTAGGTAGTGGGTACTTCAAACTTTAACCACGCCCCTAAACCCCAAATCCTACACCCTGACCCAAAATCATAAACCCTGTGGGATAGTTTTAGGTCTTCCAAACCCCACTCAGTGGGTGCGCGGAAAACTGAAAGTTCAGGATTTAGGGTTCAGGCTTTGTGGCTCAGGGTTTTTGACTGGACCCTTACCCAGACGGTCAAGGAGCACTGCTAGTATTTCGGTTTTGGGCAACAGTGATTACAGCACAGATTCTGAGGGTCAGGTATATGGTGGGCTATCAAAGCTACAGTCCTCTTATGGGTGAATACAGCCCCGAATATTTAGAGTGCCCCAAAAGAGACCATACTCTTCAACAACCCCCCATATGGTTATTGGGTACTTCAACCCCTCGGGGATTCTCCTATTTCCTGGCATTAAAACATCCGTGTAGCAATCATGTTTTATCCTTTTGCCCAGTTTTTTTGTCTAAGGAGCCTACACCAACATCTTGAAAGGTACAGCACAGTTTGCTACCCTGCTGTTGCTCCTCTTGTAGTTGTGCTGGGGTTGCCGTCAGGGTTTGGGGGGAGCGGAAGGTCTCCTCACATCCCAACTTGAAATCCTAAGCCCCAAACCCTAAACCCTAAAACCCTAAACTCTAAACCCTAAAACCCTAAACCCTAAAGCCCATTTTCTCGAAGCCAACATTCTAGGCCTGGCATCCCAAAGAAGGTGAGCGTGGGCTTGATTGTGATGCGCGGGGCATGGGAGGTTGTTAAGCCGAGGTTCCTCAGAGTCCACGCAAGTGGTTGATAGTTCAAGGATTGGGGTTTAGGGCTTCGGCCCTCAAAATCCCAAAAGCCTTTCAACCCTAAACTCCATAGCCCTAAACCTCAAGCTCCTAACTCCATCCAGAAGACACTTGGGAGACCCCAAGTGGTAGATTCCATGTTTTGGCACAACAATGTATATTTCTTTATGCTATTCTAATCCTTGTATAGGGGCCCCCAGCACGGGCCCCCAATATTTGCAAACTCCCGTATAAAACCTGCGTTTGGCTAGCAAAAAATGAAGGAATCGATCCTTGCAGCAGTCCCTGTATAACCCGCAGCGCATAATATGGTAGCTTGCATGTCCTTTTCCATTTCTTCATTCCCAACTAACCAGGGATGTCCTTCGTGTGCTGCAAGGCCCCCGTTCGAGAGCAGATCATCCCGACTCTGCATCAAGAGGCGCAGGGTTTGGGCTTTGAGGTTTTGGGCGTTCGAGATTCAAGGGTTGAGGGTTCACTCTGAGGCTCTTTCCTGCGGGCCTTGAGGCAGGATTCAGGCTTTAAACATGAAGGGTTGGGGCTTAGGGCCTCTGCTCTCGGATGTTTGAGGACAGATTCATATCAAAGTTTGGGAGGCATAGATCCCTGGGATGTCCTGACTAGCACCCCCTCCCCCAATTCTTAAAATGCCTTACCTCCCTGATATTCAATATTCCCGATATATCATAATCATCCTAGATGCGGATACTTAATACCACAATGGGAATACTTAGTATTCGAGGGGCGGGAGGCCTTGATCTTGCGATGACGTCTACAGGGTCAGGTGGGGAGAACAACATTCCAACCCAAGGCAGGATCAGAACTGCCTAGCCTCCACCTCCTAGCTGTTCTGGGCTTCAGATCCTTTTGGGGGTTTAGGCCTTGAGGTGTTTGAGGATACATGGCTATGGACGATGCGAGGATCTTGGAATTGGGATGTTCCCCATCAGGTGGGTCCTATTGCGTGCCATGCAAGTCCGTGGATCTTCTTGCGACTTCATTCGCAAGCTTACCTCAGACCACCTGGCAATTGGCCTGAATAGCGCATTGGTAATGAGTATGACAGTCCATCTGTTTGATGTCCTTCAGAACAGGACAGCTCCACGTCGTGATCTGGGGTTGAGTGCCACGGGACTTCGCTGGGTGTGATCTGGGACCCTTTCTGCCATGCAACCACATTACTCAAGTTATTACGTCCTCATGCCTTATGTTTGGTTTCAGTTAGAAGCCCTTGCTAGCCTTATGTAGCGCTTTATCTGATGAAGGGTCTTGAAATGGACCTCTAATGCTGGACACTAGCCAACAACACTCGACTTGCAAGATGCTGTTACATGCACACCCAAACTTCCAAGCCTAAACGACTGGAGAGGCCGAACGGGGCTAGGATTTAGGGTCTAGGGTGCTTATCTCTGGTTAGCAGTGAATGAAGCGTGGAAACTACTTGATTACTGGGAGGGTTATCTACGGATTCAAAGTAAGAAGGAGTCCTTCCTTCATGCTTTGCCAAACGCAAGGCTTCCCCTACCCAATCATTGGGTGTTTAGGATATTGGTACTGGTGATTTTGGTGATTTCTTGGGGAAGTATGTGAAATATTGGGCACTTGGACCCTTAGGTGTCATAAGGCCCTGGAGCCTTTAGACCTTATAGCCCCAAAGATGGCTCGAAATTGGATAAAAGCCTTAAGGGTCCAGGTACATAAATAGTCACACTTTGCCTAGCAGGCCTCCGCCTCCCCTTCCCCCATCTGTGGTGCGGTTGGGCTTGGGTCTTGATGTGAACAGTTCTAGAAAACCTGTAAGAGGAAGAATGTTTAGAAGAGGAAATCATGGAGATTCTACAGAGATGTCTAGGGCTTCAGGACTATGAAGAGTATGGGAAGATGTATGGAGATGTTATGGCTATGGAACCACGCCTCTGTTTCTGGGGGCTTGGGGCTTGCGGGGCGGGGGGTGGAGGGGGCAGAAAGCGCACAACCCCCTACCCCAAAAAATCCAGAGATATAATTCCCCTAAACCCTGATTAAAGAGACCCAGGTATTAGGTACTTGGACCTATTAGATATAATTCCCCTAAATCCTGAACCATTTAAAGGGATCCAAGTATTAGTTACTTGGACCTATTGGCGAACCTAACATGCAAGGCTGCCATCCTAGCTGCGCAGTGGCTGCCTCCTGGTCACCCTGCGCCTCCCTGCATGCGTAGAGAGGTTCAGAGTTTAGGGTTTGCACAAAGTCCTACAAGTTTGAGAGCTCAGTTTAAGGGTTGGGGGGGTAGGTTTAAGGTCTAGGGTTTAGAATTGAAAGTTCAGGACGACGCTTAGGGTTTGCGAAATGATGTAGGTTTTTGATGCTTAGAATGTAGTATGTAATTCGTTATGAGGGGACGTATGTTACCCCAACCCCTAAAACAAGAACAGTGTTTACATGCTGTGTATTTAGATTTTTATCTTCAAGATCCATTCCTTAGAGCATTTAGGGGGCCTTGACTTGTCAAAGGGATACAGGTTGTACGCCCAAGGTCATACTTCTAAAAGGTTGACAACGATGGCCCCAACGTCCACCTTATGTGAACCCATGTCCTACACTTGGATGGCTTAAAGGATCCCTCAGCCCTAGACCCAGGGGTGCAAAACCTTGAAATGCTTGAGTGAGAAAAAAAGGTACGGGAGCTGTCGGAGCGAACAGAGGCACGGCTGTCTGTCAAGCCCAAGATTTGCAGGACTTTGATTTTGACTCGAGGGGTCTTTCTTTAGGGTACTGGCATTTAGGGATGTGGGGGATTTACCGAGCTTCTGGTTTGGGATGTAGAGTCTGATTAGGGTTTAGGGGCGTGGAGTGCAAGGATTCAGGCACGAGAGCACCTCATTTTGGAGAGAAGGTCATGTGGTCTGTTCCCTTTTCCAAATGAAACTTCTCTCAATTTCCGGTAAACCTTTTGGGCCAGCAGGGATTCAACATTGGTTTCGCATGAGGAAATAGAGCTTTCAGCCCCTCGCCACAAAGCCTGAACCTCAGACCTAACCCTCAGATCTGGTGAAGGGCTTAGGGCCTTCGGGACTGAAACCATGAAGGAGTTATGCTGTTGGTCTAGCCATCATGCGTCCCCATTACTACAGTTATTACTGTTATTATTCTTACTACTATTCTTGTTCCTATTAGCCTTATTCCTTGGCAATTAGTATTATCACTACTACTATGCAGGCCTGTCTTAGCATCTCCGCCTACTAACCTCATCCCCCTGCAAGAGGCGCAAGCAGTGGCTCGGCGAACAGAGGCGGGCGCGACAGGCGCTCATGTTGCAGAATGAACTCAACTTCAACCCGTAAGCAGGCTAATAGTCTGTTATAGTTACTATTATATACCAAGCTAGTGTTTAACAAAACACCGATGCGTTTTCATGCGTTTATGCGTCAGAGTTGAGGAGCGGTGTTGGCATTCGCTAGCACTGGAATTTCGAACTGTGTTCTATTGGGAGTCTGTGGGGAGTGTAGGCTTGTCAGGAGTTTCGTGAGACGTGCGAGGGGAGGTGGGTGAAGGGTGAAGGTCTGTCAAGGAATGGCATTTTGCTTATTCTGTTATCCAGGCTGCTCCTGGGAAAGAACTTCATAACTGGAACCTCAAAGCACCTAAGACTTGGAGGCCACATGTGCAGTAGAAGTCAGAATGTTGCAATGTGTGCAACGCACACCGAGCAAGTCTAATTCTTTGCGAGGAAGCCCCTGCCATTAGCTACGGAAAAAGTTTCAAGGACCATTGAGTCAACCGCCCAGGAGTTCGCATGCGTCAGCACAGGCTCCACAAGCCCTGCAACCTAAGCTCCGCGTACTGTAGAAGTGAAACTGAAAGCCAGTATTGTGATCCCATGTTCCTTATATAGAACTATATAAGGAACCTGGGACCATAATACTGGCTTTGATATATTATGATGCCGATACATCAACCTCGCCCGTCCAGGTGCCGTAGACGACCCCTGGGGCCTGGGTCAGACCCACGAATCGCCAGAAGCGCCGAGGCCCCAAGTTCGGGTGCAAAACATTGGTAAAAGATGAGTGGTATATGTGTAGAAGAAAAGTCATTACATCCATCCATCTCTCTAGAGGTGCAAAGGGTTGAAATTTTTGGTGGGGTTAAAGTAGCGTAAGGTTGCAAGATATTTGAGATCGAAGCCCGTAAGTCTGGACTCTGCTGCAGACATATGGTAGTTTCCCTAAATAGGGGGACCCCAACATAGACCCCAAAATACAATGGGAACTGCCAATAATGTACCCCTAATTTTGGGAAACCCCCCATATGAGCTATAATGAAAAAACTCCTAGTATCCCCCTGAATAAGCCCTGTAGTAATCCTCTACATAATCCCCTGTATAACCCCCTTTAAGGAGTTTAGAACTGCCAATAAAGTACCTCTAATTTTGGGAAACCCTAAACCCTAAACCCCTATGAACCCCCCCCATATGTCAGCCAAAGGGTCCACAGTGTAAGAGCTGCAGGTGAATTGGGCAAACTATCACGGCCTCGCCCAACCTCACCCCCCAAACTGTGGTCTACGTACCGTGGATACTAAAAATTCTGCATGGCCCTAAGTACCTTATACCTTGAGAATTATGGGATTATAGTAGACTAAGGTCATGTAGGATTTTTAGTATCAACAGTATCCTGAGGATCCACGCAGCCCAGAAGTATATAATTTAGGGTTTAGGGTGGACTTGAGGGCTCTGGACTGGGATCCCCAGAGCTAGAAGATAGTCCCAAGTTGGCTTTTGAAACGTTAAGTTTTGAGCATCCCAGACCCTTTGAAGGATGCAAAAAAAGGAGCCCCCCAAACATGATCCCATTAGATACCACATTGGGGAAAATAGTAGGGTTTAGGGTTGAGGGGATATCATCGCTTATCAGAGGTCCTTGCTTTTGTTATCTTGGGTTGGGATGCGAACTTGAGCTCGACAAGTTGAGGAGTAGTCCCTGGGCAGCCCTCCTGACCTAAGACGCAAGGCGCTTCAACCTGCATTACGGGTCCAAGGAGCTTGATATTATTCGTTTACTGGGTTGCCGTTGAGGAATCTAAATTTAGTAACCATAGTATGGTGTATAGTGAATAATAGGGTCTCCTTATAATAGTACCTTAACTTAAGTTCCTCAACAGCAACCCAGTTTAGCTACCCCAGAACATTGAGACCATGGCGTTTCACACGTGGAATCATAAAATCTGAGTCCTTGAACCCAGAGAGTTCCTTAAAGAAGTTGCATCATCTCACTATGCCCTGAGCCCCAAAATCATGCAGAATGTTAGCCCTGTTGGCTTATTGCTATGGGTTTGGGCTATTCTTCACCTGTTTGGGGGATCTAGGCAGGTCCTATGATGTGTTCTTTGGCAACAGTAGGGGGATCGTATATACTATACGATACTATACTATACTATAAAATATTATCGTATACGGTCTTATAATATACTATAATATGGGGGTGCTCAGTGCTGCGGACTGTGTTTATGGCTGAGCAGCCTTGCACGTGGACTTTGCCTGTAGGACTGGGACCTACGGGGCGCGCAATCTCCTGAGAATTGTAAGTTCTTAAAGGGTTCGTAGGGATAGTATATAGGGATATGCAGGGATGTTGCGGGCTCATGGTTCCAAGTGCCCAAGTATTCGGGTTTTGGTGCCGCAAGCAATTGCACAGATTATAGTATTTGGAACCTGAAACCCCATCATTCGGGCACGTAGACCTGTTTAGGTTCACGCACATTCGCCTTTTGATCTAGCTGTCATTGGACATTATCTTCCTGGGCCAGGTATGAAGCTTGCTTATAAACAGAAGTATGTCCTTGTAGGTTCATTCTAGAACTCTAAGGGTGTAGCGCTTTTGGGTGCAGCCTCCCCGCTATGGTTTGATGTGTAGAAGAAGAGTGAACCCGAGCCAAGATAAGTCCTTTCTGGGTGTACTGCATGGCACTGTCCCTGACAAATTGGGGCTGAGGATTGACTATTAAAAACAAGAAGAAAACATTGGGGGGACATAGGGATTGTATATATATTGATGGAATTGAAAAGGAAAGCTAGTATTTAGAGTTTAAGGCTTGAGGGTTGCAAAAGGGTAGGGTAGGCTCAGAAGAAACAAGAAAGCAGCCTGGAAGGCCTGCAGAATCGCCAGTGCTGCAGGTGGGTCCCCTTTTTTGCTTGTACCGGTGGCTATTTGGGGGTTATTTTGGGATAATGGAAAAGAAAATGGAAACTACTATATTATTTGGGATTTAGAGTTTAAGGGTTTACGGGTTTAAGGGCATCAGGGGTTCGAGGCTTTTTGGAGGTAAGATGTTTGAGGAGAAGTCAGCTTGTGGCCTTTATACTTCTCAGCCAGCTTTGGTCTCATTTTGAAATTAAAATACTACTCACATCCCATTATACTATTGTAGCTTCCATGTTCTTTTCCATTCTCCCTATAAACCCCCAATATACTATAGTAGTTTCCATTTGATTTTCCATTATCCCAATATTACCCCAATATAACCCCAATATAATCCCAGTTTCCATTTCATTTTCCATTTTCTTTTCCATTTGATTCTCCATTATAGTAGTTTCCATTTTATTTTCCATTATCCCCAGTTTCCATTTCATTTTCCATTTTCTTTTCC